>JAQZBX010033748.1:0-25264 GCA_029593785.1 Cabassous unicinctus
ACTATTAAAAATTTATTCATTGTTGTGTGACAGGCCTTGTACATGTTATTAGAGACATAAAAGTTAATGATTTAATAATCACTGAACTTGAATAACTTATGGTCCAGTGTAGGGTGACAATCCTATTTGATATGATTTCCTTTGATGTGCTGAGTATGAGAAACTAGCAACCTAGAATAAATATTCCAGGATAATCCTGAAAGAAATAATATCAAAGTTAAATCTTGAAGCATTAGTCACATTTAAGGAAAGGAAGAAAGAGAGACAAGGCATTCCTAACAGCGAGAATATAATAGGTGTCCAAACCATCTCAGCATCATGAACACTATTCTTCCTGCACCTGGTTCATTTTCAAGTCTCTCCTAATGGCTTATTGAGATCCACATTTGCTTTCCAACAACCTTTAGAACCAACATTTGGTGTTTTACTTGCTCTCATTGGAAGAAGTTACTCTTTGAATCAATTCTTCTCCTATTCCATTTCCCTTGGAATTTATGATTTGGTTTATCTCTACATTGCCAGTTAACTTTTCCTGGGATTTATGCACCAAGTCCCCTTGGTTGCACAGTCCATAACAACCAGGGGTCAGACTATACTTATCTAGAAACTTAACTTCCTTTTCTAATTATTTCACATCTGGGAAGGCCAGCTTTGCATACTCCCTTAGCTAACCCTGTCACTCAGATTTCAGTCTGGAACAAAGGGCAAGGCATACCTTGGTGATCCAGATTAAGATAGCAAAGAGTTGCTAGGTTCAAAGTGGAAAAGTGCAAAAAGCATCATTTCTAATATCTAGAGAACCTCAGGCTTTATTGAAAATAATTTACTGACAGGAGTATTGCCATAAAAAATGACTGATATTATTGGATGTTCAAGAAAATTTATTTTTCCAACATTATATTAAGAAAATTCTCAAAAAGATAACAAAGCTCAAAGTGAATACACACAGGTAATCTAAATACCTATCATGTTATAGAAATTTCTGTCATTCCAGAAATTTCCATCCTGCTGCTCCCTATACAATGCCTAGTAATTCCCAACTACCATAGCTAAATATTGTTCTGATTTTTTCCACCATAGATTAGTTTTACCTATTCTAGAATTTAATATGTGTGAAAGCATACATTCCATATCATGTAAGGCTTCTTTCATGAAGGAAAATATTTTGTGAATATAATCAATGCTGGTGTATCACTAGGTCATTCCTTTTTAGTGATGAAGAATATTTCATTGTATGAATAGACCACAGTTTAACCATTATTCTATTGATGGGCACTTGAGGTCTTTCAAGTTCTTTGCTGTTATGTACAATGCTTCTGTGGACATTATAGTACAAATGTTTTTGTGAACATATTATTTCTCTTGGGTAAATAGCCAGAATTGGAATCGTTGAGACATATGGTAAGTGTATGTTAAGTTTTATAATAAATTGCCAGAAACTCTTTCAAAATAGATATAACATTTGTGCATCCCATCAACAATAGAAACCTGTACCCATAATTAGACAATTTCTCACTATCTGTCCTGCAATGCTATGATCGAAACTTCTATGTCTCTTTCCTGGATTATTACAGTATTCTCTTAACCAATCTCCCAGCTTCCACTCTCAATGCTCACTAAGGCTATCAGAGTAATCCTATTTACCATAAATCAGATCATGTCCTGAATCCCTCAAAAGAAAACCCCATAGTCTTCTATAATGATGTGTCCCAATAGATTTCTAATATCATCTTCAACTCTTCTCTCTGTTGTTCCCTTTCTCTTGCCACACCAGACTTCTTGATTTTCTTCCTATACAGCAAGCATATTCCATATGCAATTGCTGTTTCCTCTCCTAGAACTTCCTAGAACTCTCCCCCTGCAAGTATACTCAAAATTCATATACATCTGATAAATACTGTTGATGTTTTGGATTGGATACTTCTTTGTTGTGAAGGACTGTCCTGTGTATTGTAGGCTAATTAGCAGCATCCCTGACCTCTATCATCTAGATGCCAGTAGAAGCCCTCGACCAAGTTGTGACAACCAAAAATGCCTGCAGCCATTGACAAATGTCCCTTAAGAGGTACAATTATTCAAAATCACTGATTTAGAGTTCCCTCAAATATCATCTAAATCAAATGGGCTTGACATAACCATCCTATCCTTTTTGGTACATATCCCATCTTCCTAGTTTTACCACAATCACTCTCTTTTGGTACCTTGCATTATTTTTAGTTTATGGCACTTTTTACCCCTGACATATTAAATAAATACCTCATTGTTTATTATCTGTCTTCACCATTCTAGATACTAAATCCAGAAAACAATGAACATTGTCTATTTTATTCACTGCTATATATTTTAACCTCTAAAATAATGGATAGGAAAGAGAAGATGGCAGAATATTACCTGTTTCATATTGATTTTATATAAAACTTTTATCTGTTTTTTAAACGTAGTTTTAGACTCTATTGTTCCCAGTTATTTCTAGCAAACAAAATCCTGGCATGGTGTTTGAAAGTGTAGGTTATACACTTAATTCTTTCAGAACCTAAAATCAATATATATATCAATTATTTATAGTAAAATCCAAACCATTTTTTTATATTCTTTAAGACCATTTACAAAATCAACAACTTGTGCATTTATTGATATAAAAATTTCCATGAATTTGTAATGCATAAATAAAGAAAAAAACAAGAAAATAAAGGAATAGAAAAGGGAAGAAAAAAAAAAGAAAAAAAATTAGATATGTGCATTTAAAAGAATTAAAAACTGTCCTGTGTAATGTAAGTAAAGTATTTTCATGAAAATTCCTCTTCATCTGAACAGCATTTAAATGAATGCCTGCAACTTTGGAATAATATTACTTTGGTTTCAAAAATATTTTGCAACATAAAAAATGTTCTGTGCATTCTTTAATAATATTTGTAGAGCACATTGTAGTAAACTGTAGGAGATTTGGGGGTATTATAAGTTAATAGTAAAAAGATATACTTTATACTATATAATGAATTTGTCTAAAACTTCAAATAAAATGTTTTCAAATATGTTAGTGAGAAGCTGACTTTGTTCTGTGAACATTACTTTTAATATTAGTTTTTATAGCTGATACAGTTACCCTCCGTTTTTCTCTTTATTTTGTTATAATTTCATTCTTATATATACTTTGCGAGGACAGTACAATTAACTCCCATAATCATCCTTTACTAAAATTCACTAATTTTCTATACTTCTTTTCCTCCCTCCCTCCCTCCCTCCCTCCCTTACTTCTTTCCTTTCCATTTAAAAACATAGTGGTACTTTTTTCTGAACTATTCGTGGGCAAATTGGTGGTGTACCCTTTTAGCCCCTAATGCTCCAGTGTGTATTTTCTAAAATAAAACATTGTATAGGATAACCACAGTAAAATAAGATTTAAAAAATCCCAGGAATTTTTTCTAAGGTACAGGGGCTGAAGAATGATTGCAGGACCTCATATGTGGGAAGCCAGCACTCAATCACTGAGCCACATCAAATCCCTGAGTTGTTTTTCCATTTGTTTGCTTGCTGTTATTTTTTTTAGGAGGCACCAGGGACTGAACCCAAGACATCCCATGTGGGTATCAAATGCTCAACTGATTGAGACACATCCACTCCCAGTTTATTATTGATATATTATCTAACCGAGTACAAATTAAAATTTCATGAACAGGCTCAATGATGTCCCTTTTAGTAATTTTATTTTACTGAATTCTGATCAAACGCTGCAGTCAATTATTATTTATCTTTAGACTCCTTTAATCTCAAATAATTCCTTTGTCAGTCTTCGGCTTTGATAATTCTGAAATACATTCAGTAATTTGAAGTATATAGGCCAGTTATTTTATAGATTATCCTTGAATTTGCATCTGTGATGTGTTTCCTTTTGATTAAATTCATGTCAGACATTTCTGCAAGGAATAACACAGATGTGATGTTGCATCTTCATTGACAGTATGATAAGAAAAAAAACATTGTACACAAATTAGAAACCCTATTTGTTTTGCAAATGAAAGTATAATTACTATTTGTAGTTTCACTGTTAGGTAAATCATTTTGGAGTAGGTGGTCACTTCAAAATTGTCCTTTGGTTGGATATGGTGTCCTAAAATTAAGAAAAAACTTCATTTCCCCAATTTTAATTTGGATATAATACTCTTGAAACACAAGCCCTTTTAAGTTTTCTTCTCCCATACCGATTTATTCATATATATATTCATCTTATTCTGTTATCCTAACTTTTTCATTTGCATTTTAGTTTATTTATTTTCTTCTATACGTCTTACCTTCATTTATTCATCTGAAATGCAAATTACTATGAAAAGCTGTATAGCCAGTGTGTGTTGATGTGTGTATATGTGCATTTGTTTATATATGTTTGTGCTGGTACTATGAAAGATTAGATTATATCATTTTATGATGGATTCATAATATTTCCATTTCCTCCTAAATATATATGGTCTTTTTCATGTGAGTCTCCCATTTAGAATACTTCCTAATGTCCCAGGATGAAAAAAAAATGTGAGAAAACAAAAAACTAGAAGCATTTTACTGAGTTTATTTTTAAATCATTTTCCACAGAAGAACATGGTTATTATTGGCAAGTTTGTACAATTAAAGATTTAGAAGCATCTTTAGAAATGAAGTAAAAACCTGTATTGAACATTAAAGATGTGTTACACTTTAATACAGAGAACAGAATGAATATAATAATTCAAGATAAAACCCATGAGAGATACAGCCAGGGTGTGCTGATAATCTCTGTCCTTTCTTGGCACCAAAATCCCAAGGGCAATTCTAACTTGGGAATCTATAAAACTCTTCTCTTTGTACTTCTCAGCTATAGGGAGAAAGTAGCTTTCTGCTACAACATGGGTCCACCTTACTTCTACCATATGGAGAAAAACATCATGGGCATTTTCTGAAGGCCTATTGTAATTTGATCCACTTCATTGGCACAATGCAACTTTAAATAAAATGGTATCATACCACTGATTGGCTTCAAATCAGGTTCTTCCTTTCTGACTTTCATTGTCATAAAATATGTTGTTTCTCTTAGGCATTTTCATTTTTTATTAATATTGATGGTATACATCATTTTATTTTCCATACTCTTAGTTTCAGAGTTCTGTTGCTGCAGCTACTATACACCAATCATAGTGAATATATCAAGACTCATTGTAATACCATATTGAAAATATCCCACAAATAATCTTCCAGTTATTTTAACAGAGCAAACAATGAGAAAAAAATTAGTTTATAATGTAAGCACATGAAAAAGTCTTTGATTCAAAGATATGGAGCTTCTAAAAAACAAGCTAGTGATAAAATGGAATGAATGGTTTTGGTAAACTGAGATGCCTGGCCTTGAAGGCATTCAAGGGGAAGCTGGATATCAAATTGGAAATGTGTTACAGGCAGAGTGAAGATTTATTTAATTATTTATGAATGGTCACATGTTTGAAAGGCCAGTATTGAGTAAATATCTTTCTTCTTAGCAAACCAGAGTACAGATTCAGAGCCGAGAGCTGAAGTTCACAGTTAGAAATGCCAGCAATACCAGGCTGAAGTCAAAGCAAGGAAAAAGCATATAAGGACATTAGAGATTATAATGCATAGGAGTAGTCTGGCTTATATACCTGACGAGGTATGGCTGGAGAGGCAGAGAATCTTCAGAGAGGAAAAACTCTTGGTCCAAAATTATATGAATTAATCTTACACTCATCTTTCTCTGATACAAAATATGATGCCTTGGCATTCATTTTGTCTCAAAACAAGAAAAACAATAGCAACTCACAACATTATATATGATGGCATGTTCTTCCCTCAATAATCAGATGCTATCATATTTGCATAGATATCCATTTAGTCAACCATGATAAAATAATTAATTGGACCCTTTAGTTATCCTTTGACTTCTGAGATAATTTTGATACTCCACAAATTTTTCATGGCATTTTCACTTCTGCATTCCTTAGTGTGTAGATGACTGGGTTAAGAACAGATGTTCCAATGGTATAAAATACTGCCACCATCTTGTCCATGGAGAAAGTGGTTGAGGGACTTCTATGCATGAATATACATGGACCAAAAATGAGATGACTACGGTGATGTGGGATTTGCAATTTGAGAGGTCTTTTTTCTTCCCTTTTCTATGTGGTTTCTCAGAGAATGCAAGATAATAATGTATGAGATCATAAGAATGAGATCATAAGAATCATGAAACTGCTTGAGCAAATGGCCCCACTATTAGTCACCAACAGTAGGTTGATCACATAAGTGTCCATGCAGGCAGGTTTCAACAAAGACTGTAAATCACAGCAATAATGATCAATCAAATTGGGTCCACAGAAAGGCAACCTCAAGGCCAGGACAATCTGAGCAATAGAATGTATGAAAGACCCTATCCAGGCAAGAATAACCAAGTTGGTGCAGACATGCTGGCTCATGATGATTGAGTAACATAAGGGCTTACAGATGGTCACATATCGATCAACAGCCATGAGGATGAAGATGAACATCTCCATGCAGCCAAATAAATGTAGTGCAAAGACTTGAGTCATGCACTCATTGTAGAATATGTTTTTATTTGCAGAGAAAGCATCCACAATAAGCCGAGGGGCTGTGATAGTGGAAAAGCAGACATTAGCAAATGACAAATAAAATAGGAAGAAGTACAAGGGACTCCCAAATGTCTGGCTGAACTTAATGGTCACAATAATCAACAAATTCCCCACCACTGTTCCCATATAGAAAATTAAGAAAAATAAAAACACCATTTTCTGCTTCATAGAATACTGTGTCAATCCTAAAAGTATGAATTCAGTTACACTGTTATTTAGTTGCATTGTTTCAGTCGATTTAGGGAAAGCAAAGGTTAGAAATAGTTCATCTGAAAAGAAAAAAGAAAAATTTTATAAATAAGTACATTTGGAGTTTGAGTATATGCTTGATCATGGAATTTCCCCTTACCAGTTGGTAATCACTTACCTTTCAGTGTGTCGATTTTTTTTCTGAATTAAATGCAATTCATAATACTTATTTGAATTATTGACCTGATTGCATCAGAGGGTGCAATATGGAAATAAAGATTTGGCACAAGGAGATAATTTACTGATCAGAATGTCTTTCCTTAGTTTTCAATAAGGACCTATCAATACTACGGGTGTTGTGTTAAAAACATAGCAAAAACCTATATGTAATTTACATCAGTAAGCTTCCACATTTCTTAAACCTGTTAATCAATTACTCTTAGTAATATTCTGAACATCCAATCAATAATTGTCTAAACATTTGAGAGCATTTCCCTTAACAAAGCCTACATGCATACAAATACAGAGAGAAAGGCAGATAATAAATGTAAGATTTTAGTTTACCAAGATGGGTGATAACTGGAGAAATATAATACAATGAACAGCAAGCTAACAAGCTTGTCAGTATTGCCTTCACTAGGTTTAAGTATTTTCCTTTTACTTTGTCTTTAAAACCTTTTTAGTTTTTCCAGTTCTAAATTCAAACTTACTTTGAATTTTGTGATTTTTAATCATGTCATGGTGTCCACATTTAATTCTTCCCCTTATTCCTTATTATTCTGGTTCTCTCACCATGGTTGCCTAAGATACAAAGAGATGCTGAGACTATCTATAGAAAAGAAAATGGAGAGGAAGACATTTGCCTTAAATAAAAACATACTTTCAAATTTCAATTATAGCTTAAAAACCAGGGATTTAGAAAATGAGCTCAGGATGCTCAAGTTATAGCCGAAGCATTTCAATAGAAATTTTGATATCTGTATTTTTGAGTGTCCCATATACTGTCTTCATCAAAGAGAAGACAAACAAAAATCGAACAAATATTTATTTATATCTAGCTGTATGCCAGACCCTGGGCAATTGCTTTATGTACATCACCACATTTATTCCTCTAAATAATGCCACAGGCAAAATCAATAGAAGTGTCAAATTGGTAAAATATTTTAACAACACATATCATCAACAAAAGCATATTTTAAAAAATATAAATAGATTTCACAAATTATCCTTAAAAAATGATAACATAAGTGAATAATTGGCAAAAGATCCAATTTTACAAGAGATCCTTTTCTTTACAAAATAATTACATACATGTGAAAAGATACTAAGTTTCACTCATAAACACATTGTAATAAAAATCCCAATTAGATAAACTTTCTTTCTATTATATTAGTAAAATGATCATTTGATGAATGATTTTTTACACGTAGTGGTGGCTAAAGTTGTGAGAAACCATCCATCACATATATTTTTGATAATAGGTTAAGTGGGTACAGGCTCTTCGGGGATGATTTTCAACATCTATAATATTACAACTGCACATTGCCATCAGCCCAGTGATTCCATTTACTACAGATTCACTTACTCTCATGAACAAAATTATTTCCATGGTACCAAAAGATGGGAAACAACTTAAATATCCATCAGAAGATGGCTAAATGATTTGGAGATTATACTTTTATTCAAACATTGAGTACAAACAAAGGAGATTCATAGGCAATGGCCTCTAAAATGTATTGAAAAGTGCAAAAAATCAAAAGACAGTACTGTATGCTTAATGTGGTTAAATTTTCATTAATAGCAGAATTATATATATTATGGACACACTTTTATAAAAATGGATTGTATTTAGAAGAGTAACAAGGAAGAGCATAAAAGCTATAAAGTGTGATACAAAATAGCATAAACCTACACGTAATTTACTTCCATAAGCTGTTTCATTTCTTGAACCTCACAATCCAGTCATTAAAGACTCTTCTAGTAATATTCTGAACACTCTGTCTAAACATTTGAAAGCATCTTCCTCAATAAAATCTACGTTCATGCACGTACACACACATACACAGATAGGCAGACAAATAAAAGATTTTGTTATTTTTAATCATACCATGTTGTCCACAGTTAAACTCTTCCCCTTATTCATTACTTTTCTGGCTCTTTCAACATACTTACTTTCCATAGAGGAGATGGGAAATCTGCCATTTACTATATCTATGACAAGACTGTCACCTCCATAAAGAATTTCCTGGAACACCCAAAAGATAATATTTCTCTTTGCTTCATTCTCTCACTACTAACTACCAATACCCCTTACCTTGCATTGGGCCATTCCTATAAAGAACTGTTGTGCACGTCATTTATTTCCAACTTTTCCCTTTAGTTTGTAAATAACTCCTAGAAACTTCCCTACACTTTATATCTTTTTGCAGTGCCTTATATGTATTAGACACTTACCATGGAAATGAAGAGATTGACTTTCTCCAAGTATTAATAAATTCAAGTAACTTATTCCTCAATAAAAATCATACAAGCTTTTATGAAGATGTTAGGATATGCACGTACCTTCTTTTTTACCAAGGTAATTTGGAAACAACTTACTCAGATATGAAGAAAAAGTGCATCCAAAATGCTATCTGATTATTCTGGAAAAAGGATCCCTTTCATCTCACAAAGAGGCATAGGTTTCTCACCTGCCTACTAGAACACAAACTAAAATGTTCCCAGTTTCATCCCACCCTTCTTGAACTCCAGCATCACACAATATTTTAACAGGGGATTGTATTTTGTTGGCCTCCCTGGAGGAGTATTTAACATGAATGATGTAAAATATCTGAGCATGGAGAAAGTCATTCCCTAAAGTGTCCCTTCCTAACCAATTAAGATACATGAGCCAGATGTGAGAAAGAGCTTTTTAGATTATGGAAAATAGTAGGCATATTTATGCAATTGAGAGTGTTACTTGGGACCTAAATAATATTCCTTGACCAGAATAAAAACACATAGTGGTCCATGCCCAGATCTTGATTTCTAATACCTTCATCAAATAAAATGAAACAAGGCTTCTAGAAGATTTGCTTGATTCTAAGACTATGGCAAGGAATGCACAAGATTAAATGGAGCATATTTTAAAATCATAAAGTAACAAACAAAACAAAACAGTAACAACACTCATGCACACACAATATGATGAGGATATATCAAAGTGAAGGGCCAATGAAAGGGCTCTTAATGGGCAAAGCTAGAAAAGGTGAGCAACAAAATAAATAACACAGTATTGGGATATAATTCAAACAATAAAATAAATACCCATGAGTCCAAAGTGATATAAATGAGTGATTGAATAAAAAAATAATTATGGAGAACAAACAAATTCCCCATATATAACAATTCCAAATGCTTCATATAGACTCTACAATCCCAAGGAGGATCACAACTCTCCACCTTTTAGTGTGGGATACAAATAGTGACTTCAGTCCAAAGAGTGCAGTATGGAAAGGGGAAGGGGAAGAGTAACTTTATCATGGAGAAACCAGGCAAACACTACCTTAGAATAATGATCAAGTTTAATTGTCAACAATGCTGAGTCTTATTGATAGTATATACCCTTGATATGATATGATGATATGGAGCTTTCCCTTTGTGGTCTTCCTCCCAAAAACCCATAACACAAATATAATTATGTCAAAAATATTAGAAAAAATCTCCAGGAGATGGATAATGTCCCAAAGGTCTGACCTGTCTTCCTTGGTACTGTCAAAGTCATGAAGAACAAGGAAAGTCTGAGAAACTGTCACTGTTTGGAGGTGTTTGAGGAAACCTAATGGCTAAGTGTAATGTTGTATCCTGGATGAGATTCTGGAATAGAAAAAGGAAGTTAGATCAAACCTAAGAAACTCTGAATAAAATATGGAATTTAGTTAACATCAATGCATCAATCAACATTGGTTAATTAATTGGGCCAAATGTACCATGCTGATATAAGATGATAACAGGGGAAACCAAGAGTGGATTATATGAGAATATCTGCACTATTTGCCCAACTTTTCCATAAATCTAATATTATTCTAAAAAACACTTTTATTTAAAAATTATGAAATTGGAAATATATGTGTAATTAAATCAGTTCATGAACTAATTAATGAATACCAATCATAGAAAACATTGTGCTCCAAATGTCAGGTTACACATCATTTTCTAACACAGTGTATGTAGAAAAGAAAGCTTTCCCTCTAATATTTGTCCTTAATTTTAGTAAAATAAAAAAGCAATGTAGAAAGATACATCTTTGGTGTGTATATTATCTGTCAGTTACTACAATAGAAATTTGGTATATTAACAATTAAATGTTAAATGTGCTTTACAGCTCTTTCATTCATGATTATTTTATTTAATATATAAGTAAATTGAGGGACAGAGATACTAAGTAATTTGTCTTAATCAAGTAACTAGAGAGTTATAATGGTGGACTTTAACTCTGTATAAAACAAAAGCCCCTGGTTTTGTGCTATCTTTTATATATTTATTTAATAGAGTTTTTAGAGTAGTTTTAAGTTTAAAGAAAAATTGTGCAAGAAATAGAGTTCTTATATACCCCCACCTCCACTGTTTCTCCTGTTAATAACAACTTGCATTAGTATAGTACATTTGTCAAAATGATGAACAACTATTGACGCATTAATGTTAACTAAAGTCTATAGAATACAATATGGTTTACTCTTTGTGTTGTATAGTTCTGTTCTCTTGTTTTTCACTAATGCACTGTGTCACTTATCCACCATTACAGTATCACACAGAAGAGTTTCACTGCCCTAAAACTGCCCTGTGCAATGCCTAGTCACACTCCCACCATTTATTTTTTTTTTCTTTTTTTAACTTTATTTTTATTTTAATTTCAGTTTACAGAGAAATTATATTAAAACATAGGGGAAAATATTTAGAAATCTGGCATTATATTTTAGATATAACTTTTCTATAATCTAAAACTTCTTTAAAAATAAAGAATAATTTTCAAAAAAGAAAATATAGGGGATTCCCATATATCCAACCCACTCCCGTTTACATTTTCTCTTATCAATAACATCTTTCATTAGTGTAGTGGATTTGTTACAATTGAGGAACAAAAATTGAAATATTGCTGCTGCCATGGTTAAGCTAATGTGTCAACTCAGCCAGGTAAGTGTGCCCAGTTCTTTGGTCAAGCAAACACTGGGCTAACTGTAATACAAGGATATTTATGGATTTTAGTTACCAGTGAGTTTACTGCATAGATAGCTGATTACATCTACATCAACCTGGAAGATTGCCATCAGCAATGAGTGATGCTTTATCCAATCAGTTGAATGCCTTATAAGGGGATGTGATTTCAGAGAGAATTTCCCAGCTCATCTTTGGAGAGCCACCATCTCCTGGAAATTCAAGGACCTCTATATTTTTGACAGATATCTCATTGATTCTGTTCCCCTAGAGAACCCGGATTGATACAGCTGCCTATCCTGGTCAATAAATTATGGTTTACACTTTGCCCTGTACAATTTTATAGGGTTTGACAACATGTATAATGGCCTTTATCTGTCATTGCAAAATCATGCAGAACAATTCCAATGCCCTAAAAATGCACTAAGTTCCACGTATTCTTATCTCCCCTTCCCTCAGAATCTCTGGTAACCAACTACCTTTGAGTTAATTTTACAAGTTTTCCTGTTACTATAATAAGTCTACTTTGGTCCATGGTTGCATTCCTCACTTATGTTTGTTCATTCTTCAATCTTGAGGATTTGGGGATGATGATGCCTGCCTTCCTTAGATTGATATGGGGCTTAGACCTAATAGGGCAGATGGAAAGAACTGTTTTACTTGGAGTTGTAGATACTCTTTGCTTTTGGGGATGGGTGTTGTCCATTATCATCATTTTGTTAGTTGTTCGGTTGAGTATGAAGAACTGGAGAGAAGGTGTTGTCTGAAGTTCTGATGAAATTCAGGGCTGAACCAGCATATGAATAGACCAAAGATTTAAGTCTCTGGGACGTATATTTAATGGGTATGTGCTAATTATAGGTTCAAATAAAAAAGGTAGAACAATCTTGTATAGGAACATTACAAGTGAGTCTAACTCTGTAAAACTGGGAAAATAGGTTATCATTTATTCCAAGGTAAGTTCCACAAATGGGGTGCTGATTTCATGGGGTTATGTGCCTTGTCTATAGTGTCTAGATATCCGTAGAGCCCTTGGGAGCACCCCTGTTTGAGACTTTGTTTACTGTGGCAGTTAGAGAGATCTGTCTTAGACATGCATAAGCAAAACCTCTGGAATGACCTCCTGACTCATCTTGAAATCTCTTAGCCATAAAAACACTTTTGTATTTAATGTTTTCCCCTTTTGATCAAGGTCTTTTCCCAAATGTATTGCTGGTTGGTCCTTGGTAATAATCCCTCGGTGCCAGGGAGGCTCATTCCTAAGAAACTTGTCTAATGCTCGGGGAATGGTAGTGAGTTTATTTGCTGAGTTTGGCTTAGAGAAAGGCCACACTTGAGTTACAAAATGGTTTTCAGGAGGTAAGCCTTAGGCAATAGATATTATTAGACAAAGTTTCAATTTTACAAGAATAAGGTTCCTAAGTACAAGCACTGATATTGAGGGCTTAGTGTAGTGATGTGTTTTACTAGGCACTGCCTATGTACTCTAGAGATTCTTGCCACTCTAATAGAGAATGCAGCAAGACACCCTAGGATGGGATTTTAATATTTAGTTGGTTATTGTGTGAGTTTCCACCCAATGAAATGACACACTGTGATTACATGAACATATTCTTACACATGACAAGAAAAAAGCAGCTAATTAGTGTTAACCAGTCAGAAGGGGTGGTTAAGTGAGAGATCCACAGGCTCAACTGTTGTAGTTGGACCATGGATCACCACAGAAACAATAAAATCCCCCTGAATAGTGGATTGGGCAATGAGTAATTGCTATGTGGTGGAAGGAACTTGCTGTCACATAACCAAAGGACATATCTAAGCTACAAGAAAAGTAAAGTCATGAGACATAAGAGAGAAAGTGGCAAAGAGAAGTTCTTACATGGCAGTGGGACAGAAAAAGTGTAAGGTGAACTCCTTCTTGACTCAGGTAATTTTCCAGTCAGACCTCTGTGGATGGCATCAACCATCACCCATGTGTTCCTTGTATTCTCATGGTATGATGAACAAGACCTCCACCAGGTTCCAGGGAAGGGACCCATGATCAGGTAGGTGGTAGAGATTATGTTCTGTGGCCAAAAAGACAGAGCTTGAAGGAATAGGTAGGAAAGGCCAGGGACAGGTAGAAGGGCTGACAAGCTGATACTTACCTTTCCTGTCCCTTTGGTGGTCACCAAAATCTGATTTCAGAGAGGCCTTGGGAGATCTTAGTGAAAAGCCTCAACCTAGGGTAGGACAGTTCTTGACACAGTCACTGAAAAGAATTCAAGGACTAGTCCTATAGTAGCAGGAGAATTTAATGTAAAGTGAAAGTACACTCGAGATGGTAGTATGGGAATATTCGTAGGATTTGCATGAGTTGCCCTTATTTAATTTTAAATAAAATAATTTGCAAGTATAATTATACACTATTCTAGATAAAGGATTTTTGGATTATTAATATTTTTAAATTTTTAATAAAAACCATATACACATTTATGTTCAATTCTGTAATATATTAAAATATTCTCTGACTTCCAGTAAGCTAGGGCACAGTTAGGACCCAGAAAAAATGATATTTGAGTTAAGTCTTGAAGATTTAGTAAGAAATAAGAAGATGAAGAAAGAGGAAGAGGCATTCCACAGAGAAGGAACAACAAGAATGCCCACACCATCTCAGCTTCCTTCTCAATGCTTTCCTAATCTATGGATTCAAAGATGTTAAGCCATGGTCTGTGCCCTATCCCAATGGACATT
The DNA here is from genome assembly GCA_029593785.1 of Cabassous unicinctus. Taxonomy (NCBI): domain Eukaryota; kingdom Metazoa; phylum Chordata; class Mammalia; order Cingulata; family Chlamyphoridae; genus Cabassous; species Cabassous unicinctus. The sequence goes on from JAQZBX010033748.1 coordinate 14,742, forward strand.
TGGTGTTAAGTCACATGTTTGTTTCTTTTTTATTTCTCTCTGTTCTTTATTATATGATTTGATTTGGGTTTTTTTCTCTCTTTCCTGGGACAGAGGCAACAGTTCTACTTGGCCTTCAAAGTCCATAGCCAGGAGCCAGCTCTGTCCTTATAAAATACTAGAATTAAAATTGCCCTAAGTCTACATATGTAGAAGAGGCCAGCTCTACATTCTCCTATGGTCAGCCCTAGTGCCCAGTTCCCAGAACCAATAGTTTTCTGGTAATATCTCTTCTTTCATTTCTAATTTAGTTATTTGAATACTCTTTTTTTTTGGTTCATTTTCAGTCTGTTAATTTTATTGATCTTTTCAAAGAACCAACTTTTGCTCTTTTTGAGACTCTCCATTTTTTAAAAATTCTCTATTTCGTTCATCTCCACTCTAATCTACTCACTCATTTTACTTGTGTTCTTCTTTTTCTAGTTCCTCAGGTGTGACATTAGTTCTCTGATGTGAGATCTTTCTCCTTTATTAGCATAAACATTCAGAGCTATAAATTTCCCTTTCAGCACTGCTTTTCTGTATCCCATAACTTTAGGTATGTTGTACCTAACAATATTTTTAAAAACATCATTATCTGCTTTGTAAGATCCTATATCAGTCTTAGCTCTATGGACTCAGTCACTGTGTTATTTTTTTGCATAGCTTCAATGGCTAGAAGAAAAACACATGTAAGAAATCATCTGCAAGGGAAAACATAATTTAATAAAATGAATTTTCTACTTTGTGTCTGAAATTCATGCTGTTACTGAGCTCTAACTAACTCTGAAAATGATTTGCCTCTCTGGGTATTTTTTATCCTCTGTTTAAATTGGATTTTTTTACCCAAAATGGGATATTCTACTATATAACTTTAAGGATGTGAGAATAAAAATTTGAATGTCAATACTAGAGATAATTTACCCCAATATAGGATTTCCTTAAGTACAATTTATCTCATTGTACTTTTATATTCTTTTAACATCCAGAAAATATTTGGGTAAATTTTTGAGACTATTTTTGTCAATGAGAAACAGCAACAGCAACAAACCGTCCCCCCCCACACACACACAACAAACAATCAAAGAAACACTCTCAAAGCTGTCCTTTCTAAATAATTCCTGGCTAATAGTGCATGAAAAATAATGCAGTGAAGACCCATTCATGCATCTAAACAGTGTAAATATTTACTATTCTCTATTGCCTTGAATATTTCCTCATTCTCTCTATATCTAAATTCAGCTAGTTCTATTAAACTTTTATTTTCTAAATTATGATGTGCTATTAATATTTAAATTCTCCCCCATTTCCATTTTATCCCTAAATCCCATAATAGATTTTATTAAGATACAGGGGTCACTGAGGGTATATTAAGGAAATGGCATTAACTTGCTACTAATGAGGAATGGATTTTGAATTTTCAGCTTAAGCTTTTGTGATGCAGAAAATATACTCCTGTAAAGCATTAGGATATACCTCGGTTTTTCAATAGTTTTTATCCTATAGAATACATTATATATCCTCATTAAGACTTCAAGTGAGAGAAAACAGAAAAAATGGACTATTTCTTGAGATTCAACTTGATTCCAAATCCAGAGAGGTTACCCTCCATCAATCACCACATTTATTCTTGAAAAATGCAAAAACAAAATACAAATGCAATGCCTTGAAAATATGTTTACAAGACCTTTAAGAGACAAGGGCATGCTTACTTTATAATGTAAATAACTCAAAAACCAAAATGAAAGTGACAACACAAATAAATAATATCAAATGAACTTTTTAATTAGAAATATAAAACACTGTTTAAATAAAAAAATTCTTACCAAAATTTCAATTTATGAAGAGATCCTTATTTAGGGAATGGCAATTAGAGAAATGCAAAATAAAATACCATTTTTCACCTGCTAGATTGAAAATTTTTTTGACAAAAGTATGATAACATTTGGTGTAGGTAATGATAAGGAAAACAGGTCACCTCACTTACTGTTTATAGGAATGTGAATTACGGACAAATTTTAGGGGGATTTTCTCCATGGTTTATCAAATAAAAATGCACAATGATTTTATCAGGCTATTTCACTTCCTATAGATATAATCAAACATATCACAAAAACAATTGTTGTAGGGTGATTGTCAAGAGTGGCAAAAGGATGAGAAACACTTGCATCATTATTGTGCAGAATAGTAAGGCATTGCTAAGCAACCATTAAAAAGAAGCATCTATGTGCAGATAAACAATTGTCCTCAAAATGTATTTTAAAGTAAGAAGTGCAGAATAATATGCATTACTTTCTGGTCATGTTTACAAATTTATTCATTGACTTCTGTGTGACAGACCTTGTACATGTTAATAGAGATGAAAAGTCTAATGATTTAATAATCACTGGCTTTGAATAACTTACCGTCCAGTGCAGGGCAGGGAAACAATCCCCTTGATATGATTCCCTTTGATGTGCTGAATATAATATATAATGGGAAGAAGCTAGGAACCTAGAATAAAATAGTCCCTGGAAGAAATGATATCAGAGTTGAATGTTGAGGCATTAGTCAATTTAAGGAAAGGAAGAAAGATTGAAAAGATATTCATAACAGAGAGAATATTATAGGTGCCTAAACCATCTCAGCATCATGAATACTACTTTCTTTGGGCCTGGTTCATTTTCAAGCATCTCCTAATGGGTTGCTGGACCCATATTTGGTTTCAACAACACTTTGTTCCCACATTTACTGTCTTACTTGCTCTCATTGGCAGAATCAATTCTTCTATTCCATTTACCTTGGAATTTATTATTTGCTTTATCTCTACATTTCCAGTTAACTTTACCTGGGATCGAGGCACCAATTCCCTTTGGTTGCACAGTCCATTACAACCAGGGGTCAGACTACCTTTTTATGGAAACTTAATTTCCTTTTCTAATTGTTTCACATCTGGAAAGGCCATGTTTGCCTATTCCCATAGCTGTCCCTAGCAGTAAAGATTCATTCTGGGACAAAGGGCAAGGCCTACCTTGGCAATCCACATTGAGAAATCAAAGAGTTGCCAGGTTCAAAGTGGAAAAGTATGAAAAACATCATTGCTAATATTTAGAGAACCCTGGGCTTTATTGAAAATATTTGATTGAATGGAGTATTGCCTTCTAAAATGGCTGATTCCATTTGATGTTCAAGAAAATTTATTTTTTCTATTATATTACAAAAATTCACAAAATTACAGCAAAGCTCAAATTGAACACACACATGTAGTCCAAATACCTATCATCTTATAGAAATTTATGTCTCTCCAGAAATTTTTCTTATGCTGCTTTTAGATAATACCCAGTTATCCCCTAACTATGATAGGTACATACTTTCTGAGTTTTTTCCACCACAGACTAGTTTTACCTATTCTATGAACATATGATAAGTGTATGTTAACTTTTATAATAAACCAGCAGAACATTTTTCAAAATTTACTACACCATTGTATTAGTCAACCAAAAGTGTGCCCATGCAAAATACTGGAAATCTGTTGGCTTTTACAAAGGGTATTTATTTGGAGTAGAAGCTTACAGTTACCAGGCCATAAACCATAAGTTACTTTCTTCACAAAAGTCTATTGCCATGTGCAGGGGCAAGATGGCTGCTGACATCTCCCAAGAGTTCAGGTTTCTTGGGTTCCTCTCTTTCTGGGGCTCTGATTCTCTCCAGTTTCAGCTGCTGTGCTCTCTCCACAAGACCAGTTGTAGACTATCAGGTGAACAGCTATGTCTCTTCCCCAGGATTTCTGCAGTGTCTAAGGAGCTGTCTCTATTCCTCTCTATTCTTCTCCTGTGTGTTCACTTCTGAGGCTCCAGATCAAAACTCAGCATCAAATCTCCAACTCACTCCTCTGCTCAGCCATGTAATTTTATCTGTGAGTCCCTGCCCACCAAGGGAGTGGGGACTCAACACCCTACTGGTATGGCCCAATCAAAGCCCTAACCATAATTTAATCATGCCCAGGTACAGATCAGTTTACAAACATAATCCAATATCTAATTTTGGAATTCATAAATAATGCTAAACTGTTACACCCATGAACAATAAAAATTGTATCCATAATCAGACTATTTCTCACTATATGTACTGCTACATCTGGTCCAAACTTCCATAGTCTATTTCTTAGATTATTACAGTTTCCTCCTAAACAAACTCCATGCTTCCACTCTCCATTCTCAATAAGGCAATCAGAGTAATCCTATTACACCATAAATCAGATCCTTTCCTAATCCCTCAAATGTCTTCCCATTGCACTTCAGATAAAATCCCATAGCCCTTTATGATGAGGTGCCCCAGTATATTTCTGGTCCCATCTTCAATTATTCTCTTGCCACACTGGACTTCCTATAAAACAAGCATATTCTTCCTATAAAACAAGCATATTCCATTTGTAATTGCTATTTCATTTTCCTAGAACTCTCCCCCTGCATGTAAACTCAAAATTTATTTTGCATTTTGTTTTTTTGTATAGGTCTAACCAGTACTGTTGATATTTTGGGTTGGATGATTTTTTGTTGGGTGGGACTGGCCTGTGAACTGTAGGCTATTTTGCCTCTATCAACTAGATGCTGCAGCATCCCCCTCCACAGTTGTGACAACCAAAAATGTCTGACAAATGTCCCCTAGAGGAAAAATTCTCCCAAATGAGAATGACTGATTTAGGTCTTAGCTCAAGTATTAACTAATCAAATGCGCTCTGCCTGACTATGCTATCCTAAGTAGTACACTATGCTATCCTAAGTAGTACACAGCCTATCTCCTTAGCTTTGCCACCATCACTCACTTTGTTTACCTTGTTTATTTTTATCTCATGGCACTTTTTAACCCCGGCATATTAAATGTTTGTCTCATTGTTTATTATCTTTCTTCACTAATATAGACATTAAACTCCATGGGACAATAAACACTTTTCTTCACTGCCATATTTTCAACACCTAGAATAATGCATAGAAAAGGAAAGGTGGTGGAATATTAGCTGTTTTATATTAATTTTATATAAAACTTTTATCTGGCACATTTTTATTTTATTTTACTTTTCAGCTGTTAAGTTTTGTTTTATTTACTCCACAGAAAACACTAGAGAAAGTTCAAGCCAAAAACACATCCTGATTTTCTACAGAGTAATAACTATTTTTATTGTGTATAGCATTAGTTAATGATTTTTTCATTTACAGAATTCAAAATGTGATCATTCCACTGAAGTTATTCCAAAGTCAGCTTAGTTGCTCTGAAGCTTGAAACAGGATTTATCTTCAAGACAGCCCTTTAAAAAGAATCCACAACTGTTTCCAGTCAGCCTTGTCACGATTCTTTTAGATGGGCTTCTTTTCATCTCCACCTGTGTATTGACAAACTGATATATGCTTCAGAAACTCCCCATATCTGGTATATTTTAAATGTAGCTTTAGACTTCACATTTTCCCAGTCATTCTAGCAAAAAAAAAATAATTCTGGCAGGGAATTTGAGAGTATAGTTTAAATATGCATGTCTTTCAGAAACTAAAATAAATCTATATGAGAATTACTTATAGTAAAACCCAAACCATTTTTTTTTTTTGGTGTTCTTGGAGACCATTTGTAAAACCAATAACTACTGCATTTATTGATATGAAAATTTCCATGAAGCTTGTATTTATAAGAAATAAATGAAAAGAAAAGAAAAGAAAAGAAACAAGGAAGGAAAAGAAAGAGAAAAACAATAATGTTTAGATATGTAGACTTAAAAGAATTAGACTGCCCTGTGGACTGTAATTAAAGTCTTTTCATGAAGATTCCTCATCATCTGTAACAGCATTTAAATGCATGTTTGCAACTTTAGAATACTATTTCTCAGTTTTAAAAAATATTTTGGCACAAAATAAAGTTCTGTGTATTCTTTAACAATAGTTGTATAGCATATTGTGGTAAACTGTAGGAGATTTAGGGGTATTAATAGTTAACAATAAAAGGATTTACTTTATACTAAATAATGAGTTTGTATAAACTTAAAATAAAATAAGTTCAAATATGTTAATGAGAAACTGAGCTTTGTTCTGTGAACATAATGTTTAATATTAGATTTTGAAAAGGTCAACCTCATTTTTTACTCTTTATTTTGGCATAATGTCATTCTAACATAAACTTTGGAAGAAGAGTACAATTAACCCCCATAATCATTATTTACTAAGATTCAACAATTGTCTACTCTTTGTTATGCTTTATTCTTTCATTTCCTTCCTCCATCCCTCCCTCCCTGCCTTCCTTCTTTCCTTTCTTCAAAATTTATTTCTTGATTTTATATACATCTAATCAGCACTGCTGATACTTTGGGTTGGATAATTTTTTGTTGGAAGTGACTGTCCTGTTACTGTACGTTATTTCACATCCTTGGTCCCTATCAACCAGATGCCAGAACATCCCCCTCCCCAGTTGTGACAATCAAAAATTCTGCAGCAATTGTCAAATGTCCCCTAGGAGGAAAGTTTCCTGATTAAGGTTTTAGTTCAAATGTTGACTAATCAAATGGGCTTGCTCTGACTATGCTGTCCTAAATAGTACACAGCCCATCTCCCTGTCCTTGCCACTATCACTCTCTTTGTTTACCTTGCTTTATTTTTAGTTCATGGAACTTTTTAACCCTGGTATATTAAATATTTGCCTCAATGTTTATTATCTGTCTTCACTATTCTAAGTACTAAACTCCATGTTACAGTGAATATTTTCTATTTTCTTCATTGCCCTTATTTTCAACACATAAGATAATTCATAGAAAAGAGAAGGAGGCAGAATATTATTAATATTAATTCATATTACTTTTATATGAAACTTTTATCTGGTACATTTTAATTAAAATTTTATTGATGTATATTATTCATTCATGAACATGCATAAAGAGTAAGTGTATAGTAAATGTTGTGAACTTACAAAACAAACATGTGTATCCACATACATTTTATATGCAGTTTTAGATTTTGCATTTTCCCAGTCATTTCTAACAAACAAAATCCTGGCAGGAAGTTTGAAAATATAGATTAAACATTTGTCTCCTTCAGAAATTAAAATAAATCTATATAAGTATTATTATTGTTATGTTCTTTCCTCGTTTGTAGCAAATATTCTCCAACAATGCAAGGTGGTGTTGATGGAGTCATATATGAGAATCCTGTATGTCATGCATGATTGTTTTGTAAACTCACAACTTCTCTAATAAGAAAAGAAAGAAAATAATTATTTATAGTAAAATTCAAACCACTATTTTTGGCATTCTTGGAGAACATTTTAAAAACTTATAACTTCTGTATTTATTGATATGAAAATTTCCTTAAAGTTGGTATATATAAAAAAGAAGAATAAAATAAAAAGGAAAAGAAAAGGGAAGAAAAGAAAAAGAGGAAAAAAAAATGTTTGCATATGTTGATATAAAAGAATTAATGACTTTCCTATGGAATGTAACTAAAGCCTTTTCATTAAAAGTCTTCATCAACTTCAAAAGCATTTAAATGAATGCTTGAAACTTTAGGATAATATTTCTCAGTTTTTAAAAATAGTTTGGCACATAAAAGTATTCTGTGAATTCTTGAATAATATTTATATAGGACATTGTGGTAAACTGTAGGAGATTTACGGGTATTAATAGTTAATAATAAAAAGGTTTACTTTATACTATATAATGAATTTGTATAAAACTTCAAGTAAAATATTTTCAGATATGTTAGTGAGAAACTGAGATTTGTTCTCACTATTAGATTCTCATTGAATATTTTTTTTAATATCAGTTTTTGTAGCTGATATGTTTACCCTTCTATTTTACTTCTTATTTTGACATAATCTCATTCTAACATAAACTTTGAAAGGATAGTGCAATTAACTCCCATAGCCATCCTTTACTAAGATTCACTAATTGTCTACACTTTGTTCTGCTTTGTTCTTTCTTTCCCTCCTTCCTTATTCCCTTCCTTCCTTCCTTCCTTCATTCCTCTCAATTTAATAATATAGTTGTACTTTGTTTCTGAATCATTTGAGAATAAATTGGTGGCATTGTGCCCTTTTATCCCTTAATGGTCCAGTGTGTATTTCTAAGAATAAAACATCCTCTAGTTTTAACCACAGTAAAATTAACCACAGTAAAATTAGATTTTATTTAATATTAATATATTATCTAACCCAGTCCAAATTCAATTTCATGAACAGTACAAAGAAAACCCTGTTAGCTATTTTATTTTACTAAATTCAGCCCAGACATTGTAATGAGTTTTCATTTCTCTTAAACCTCTTTACTCTAATCTGGGCTAATTCCTTTGTCATTCCCTGGATGTGATAATTCTGAAGTACATTCATTAATTCTGAAGTATATAGGCCTATTATTTCATAGATTAACCCTCATTTGGGTCTGTGCAATATTTCCTTATGATTAGATTCGGGTTATGCTTTTCTTTTTTTAGGAGGTACGGGCATTGAACACAGAACCTTGTACATGGGAATCAGGAGCACAACCACTGAGCTACATCTGCTTTCCAATGAGGGTCGGCTTTTTCATTTGTTTCTTTGTTTGTTAGGAGGTAGCGGGAATCAAACCCAGGACTGTGTATGTTAGAAGCAGGTGCTCAAACACTTGAACTACATTCATTCCCAAGATTTATACATTTTAGCAAGGAATAATGCAGAGGTGATGTTGCATCTTCATTGAGAGTATGATAAGGAAAAGACATTGTACACTTATTAAAAATCCTATATGTTTCTCAAATGAAGGGATGATTACCCATTATAGCTTCACTGTTAGGTAAATCATTTTTGGAGTAGGTGGTCACTTCAAAATTGTCCATTGGTTGGATATGGTGTTCAAGGACTTTTTTTTTAAATTACTTTATTACCCCAGGTTTAATTTGGATATTATACTATTGAACCACAAAAATCCTTCTAAGTTTTCTTCCTCTATATAGATTTCCCCTATACTGATTCTCTTAATCTGTTATCCTAACTCTATTTTATTTTATATTTTAATTTATTTCTTTTCTTCTCTATTTCCTATCTTCATTTATTTATCTGAAATGCAAATTATTATGAAAAGCTGTATAGCCAGTGTGTGTGTGTATTTGCGTGTGTATGTTTGTGTTAGTGCTATGGAAGATTAGATTATGTAAGTGTATGATGGATTGATGGCATTTCCTTTGTTTACTAAATACATGGTCCTCCTCATGTGAGACTTCAGTGTAGACACTGTACATCTTAATCTCAAAGGAAGAATAAAAAGAGAACAAAGAAAGCTAGATGCATTTTAGAGTTTATTATTGAATAATTTTTCACAGGAGGACATGGTTATTACTGGTAAGTTTGTGCAATTAAAGATTTAGAGTCAGCATTAGAAATGAAGTAAAAACTTGTAATGGTCATTAAAGTTGTGTTACACTTTACTACAGAGAACACAATGAATATAAAAATTCAAGATATAATCTATGACAGAGCCAGCCAAGGTGCTGCTGCTAATATCCCCTGTCCTTTCTTGGCACAAACAGCCCATTAGCAATTCTAAATTGGGAATCTACAAAACCCTTCTATTTGGACAGCTCAGCAAGAGGGAGAATGTAGATTCCTGCTGCAACATGGGTTCTCCTTACTCCTACTATATGGAGACAAATGTCATGGGCATTCTCTGAATGCCTATCATAATTGTATTCACATCATTGAAACAACATATCTTTAAATAAAATTTTATCATTCCATTAATTGGCTTCAAATCCTGTTCTTCCATTCTGCCTTCCATTCTCCTATAAAGAATTCTTTTCCATGATGTCTTTTTATTTAGCCTTGATGATATACAAAGAGTTTCAGAGTTCTATTGTTGCTGTGCATATACACCAATCTTAGTGATTATCTAAAGGCCCATTTTAGCATACAAATAATCTTTCAGTTATCTTAACACAAGCAAACAATGAGAAAAATTAGTTTATAATATAAGTATATGAAAAATCTCTTATTCAAAAATATGGAACTTTTTAAGACAAACTTGTGACAAAATGGAATCAATGGTCTTGAGACACTGTGATCTCTTGCCCTGAAGGCATTCAAGAGGAAGCTGGATACCAAATTGGAAATGTGTTATAGACAGATTAACAGTTTATTTATTTTATTTATGGATGCTCACATATTTGAAAGGCTGGTATTGAGAAATATCTCTCTTCTTAGCAAACCAGAATACAGATTCAGAGTTGAGAACTAGAGTTCTCATTTAGAAATGCCAGCAATACCAGGCTGAAGTCAAAACAAATAAAAGCAAATAAGGCACATTAGAGAGTAGAATGCATAGGGATAGTCTGGCTTACATGCCTGACAAGGTAGGGCTGGAGAGGCAGAGACTCTTCAGAGAGGAAAAGCTCTTGGTCCAAAATTATATGAATTAATCTGACACTCATCTTTCTCTGATACAAAAGATGGTGCCTTGGCATTCATCCTGAAAGTGAACTAGAAAAGAAGCAACTCACAACATTATATATGATGGCATGTTCTTC
>JAQZBX010033749.1:0-25275 GCA_029593785.1 Cabassous unicinctus
CCTGTTGGAGTAAGTAAACAAGCATACACTCACTCCCATGTTATGAAGTCACAAGGTTCTTTCCAAGGTCCATGACCTAACATTTCCTTGCACATAAATTTAGCTCATATTTGATGACTTTTGACAAGGGCAGAAATGTTTTTCAGTTGCTGAGGCTGTTTTTACCAAAATTTTAAAAAATTAAAATATGCTATTATATTTCTGGGGAGGTATCCATACTTCCCCCTTTTTGTTTTTAATGAGAGTTTTGCAAATTTGGTGAGTTCTTTCAATGATGGCTTCTCCTGCAGGATTGTAAGGGATAACAGTGATATGTGTGATATTCTATTGTGGGAAATTTTTCAATTCAAGAGTGTTTTAACCAGAATCATTGTTTTTAGATTATTAGGTTTACCCATATGACAGATAGTTTCTAGTAGATGGGCTTTAATGTGTTTAGCACTTTCTCTAGATAATGGGGTGACATGAATGAAACATGAAAAATTGTTGCAGGATAGATGTAAATAATATATTTGTCCAAACAGTGGGTAATGAGTAACATCCGTTTGCCAAATTTGATTGGGTAGAAGACTTCGGGGGTCAGTTCCTGAAGTTGGGTATGGTTTAGTAAATTGCTGACAATTGGGACAGGTTTGTATAATTTGTTTGGCTTGAGAGTGGGTTAAAGTGTTTCTGAGGGAGCTACAATGAGAATATCATCCATGTAATCATAAATACATGCTTGTAGGAAGGCAGAATGAGTAGGGCATAAAGCCTGAAGGACATAATATTGACACAGGGTGGGGCTATTGAGCATTTCTTGTGGTAGGACTTTTTAGTGATATTTAGTCAGTTAATATTTGTTAATAATTGAAAGAATACAAAATAAGTGAAGGTTTGTTTATAAACAGGGGTTTAATTGCTGTATTATAATCCTTCATGATATACATACATATAGATATAAGCTTACCAAACTGGGGGACACATTGATATACTTGGCCCACTTTTGGTCGGAGTTCCAGATGGATACAATATAAATGCTTATATGTATATTTAGTTTAATAAATTTATATTGACAATTAGAGTGAGGAACAAGAATAATATAATTAATCAAAAGGTTTAATTATTACTGAACAGAGTTACAGAATGACATAAAACTAGAGCAGTTTTACACACAAACTCACCAACATCTCGCTCTTGGCTGGGAAATTCTGAATCAGCAGCTGATACTAGAATTTTGATTGGAAACAACACCTGTACAGAGCACTTTCTTTTATGGTGGGACTTCAACTGGCTTGACCATGGACTATTCCTTTTATTGAACTCATAATCAATGAAATTGATACCATAGATGCCAATTTGTGAGCACTGTGTTAATTCTTGAGGAAGTGAGCAGCCTTCTCAGGAAGGAGCACAACACCCCCTGGGCAGTAGATTCCAAGATTTATGCATCAGTCCCTGAGAAAGTGGCCAGCCTTCCCAGGGAGTAACACAACACTCCCTGGAACGCCCCTTATCTGTTTTTATTTGTTACAAAACATCTCTGATATGCTTACTGTTTTAGTTCTCATTATTCTTCCTAAAATATGAAAAGTGCTGACTAGCAAGGCATTGGTTTGCTGAATTAACAACATTTTCTGCATGTTTTATTTTTAGGTTTGAACAATATTCAATAATTTTTTTAATACATACAGTTTCAGGATTGTTCAAACTTTAAACAGGAGATTTACATGTACATTTAACAATATACATTTATGTGTGGCTTACAAGTTATCAAATTATTTAAGTTGCTAATGTATTGCATTATTAAAGTTATGATAGCATTCAAGCATTTTATACATAATCCATAACTACAGTAGATTATATAACATACAATAATAAGACATTTAAATAGCAGATATCCAATGAATAAACTTTCATTTTTCATGGGCTCAAAATTTCCAACTAGCAAGGCTATATAGGTCAGTAGCATGATTAAGATGACCTTATTTTCCCTATTTTGTATAGCTTGAGGTATAAGCAACAACAAATTATTATTATTTTTTATTTAGACTGTGGGAAGCACTTTAACGTGTAATCTTAATACTGGCATTGGTCCTGCTGTTAGCATTTTAACTGGAATGATGGCGGCAATTCACAGTGCTGAATTTAAACTTAGTTTATTGTTGGTTTTTCCACAGGAAGGGGAATGCAGGCTGGTTTGACTTGCTTAAGGAGATACTAAGAAAGCCTTAGCAAGTTTTAAAACAAAGTGATAGTGACAAAACTGGATATTAATTTTTTTGCAACAAACTAGGAATATTTGGGACTGCTGCATACTGCCTTGGTGGTACTTTAATTTACCATAATTTATTGTTAAGCACCCATCCTGACAGTCCCCAATGGTTACTCTCATTCTGCAGCCATAGAGCGTTTTTTTTTAGCAGAGGTGGGGTAAATCAGATGAACATGAGTTAAAGCATCCACCACTTGATTTCCAGCTGAAGAGTTTGTTTCTGTGATACATAAATATTGTTAAATTTTTATGAATTTTATACACTAAGTATTTATATGAAGCTTTTACTCATACAGCTTTAATTAACAGAGGGTTAAAGAATCCCTTTTAATTTTATAATAATTTTAAACAATTTTTATTTAAACTATAGCACATTAAATGAACTTAACTATTTTATTATTTTACTTTTTTTAAAAACAACTAAGGAAATGAAAAGGTTAAAGCATAAGAAGCTATTTTGATAAAACAGACTTTCTTCTTTGTATACGGATTATTCAGGAAAAAAAACTCTTTATAAACTTCTACTAAAACAGACTAATGACTTGAGAAAATTTGAGAAAGAACAAAATTTTAACTTTGCATTGTATATTATATAATATTAAAGTTTTTAAATCTTTATAGATAGTCCCATCAAATCTTACTTAACTTTGACCACAACAATTCTTTCTCCACACACCTTCTGTACTTTCTGTATTCATTCAGGTTTGTTCACACATTTTACATTTTTTTTAATAACCAATCTTTTATCTTTAAGACAAAATTACTTTCTTTTTTCTTAATAATAAAAGCACATGCTATACACCCTATGTACATAAGTTATCAAAATGATTTTGGAAACTGTCTTTAAGCAAACTTCTTACAATATACATTAACCATAAACACTAAACAAACTTGTCAAAATAATGATTCAATTTGGTTATATGCAAATATAACCTTCTTTATTTTAAATACTTAGCAGCATTCAATAATAAAAACAGTCTTTTAGAGGCAAGTCTGGCCCCATAAGTTCATGGGGAATGTGGAGGTGGAAAAGGTGTTTCTTCCTTTTTGGGATATAAAGGGTCTTTAACTGAGAACTCCTCTGGGAGAGCTGTGGGATGAGAGGACATATACAGTGGACACAATGTTGTTTTTACTAAACTCCTTTTTATTAGGATAGAAGCAGGAATTTTTTCTCCTTGCTCATATTTTCTTATTAAATTTTTTCCTACCTGCTCTCATAGCTCCAAATCTAAGGTTCCTCTTTTAGGAAACCAAGGTCAATAATTTTCAATTGTTTGTAATAGGGAGAGCCATTGGCCTTCTTTGAAACATAATCAGCTGCCTTTAAGAGTTGTTGTAATGTTTTCATAAAAATATTCTGCTTTTTGGAAAGCCCTGTTCCCATGAAGATTTAGATAATTACCCTTCACTAAACAGCTAGACACATTGGCAACTTTCCCCAGGGGACATTGCTGTTTGCTTAACTTTGGATGATTAGTTTCATTTTCAGTCTAGACGCAGCCACTCCTTAATGTGCTGATTGCATCATTGCTTGAGGCACATCAGGGTCATCATTTGTGGAGGTCTGTCCAGCAGAATCTGTGGTTGTGCAAAGAATTACTCTGAACACAAAGGTTGAGAGACATGCGGGGGAGAACAGATAAAGAAGCTAACCTTCTCAGCTGATTCCCATCACAGTTTTTATTCTCTTTTTCCCATAGCAAAAAGTCAGTGTGTATGTGCAGGGGCTCAGGTAGGCACAGTACATGTGTGTGTTTGCAGATAACTTCACAAGAATTCCAGGCTGGTAATGGAGCAGTAAGATTACTGAAACATCCTGCAATTTACATAGGAGATAATGGAGAGACCAAAGGTCTTAAGCAACTGATTAACAGAGCAAAAGCAAGAATGTTCCTGTTTATGGAAAGAACTGACAGTGCTGGTTTCTCTGTGTGGGCAGGAATCAGGTCTCTAAACTATTTCTTAGATGTAAAGATCAGAGGGTTCCCACAATTTCCACTGTAGAGTTGTGATGCTTAAATTCATGTGTCATCTAGGCTAGATTATGGTGTCCAGTTGTTTGGTCAAGCAAGAACTGGACTGAGAGTTACTGTGAGGAAATTTCATGGATTTAAACTATATGTAAGTTGATTGCATCCATTACTGATTATATCTACAATCTAAGGGGATTGCTTTGACAATGAGAGAAGTCTTTTGACTTAAAGGCCTTAAAAGGACAGATGATGATTTCAAGTCAGAAGGAAGAATTTCCACTTGAGCCAGCCACTTCTCAGAAATTCATCAAAAACTTCATAGGAGTTCTCAGCTTGTGGACTCCCCTACAGAATTTGGATTTACCTATCCCCACAGCCATTTCAGACAACTTGTATAATAAATTGTATAATAGTTATATTACATTACATTATATATATTACATTAATATATACATATATACTAAACATATATTAATTCTATTTCCCTGGAGAATTCTTGACTAGTACAAGAGTCTTATGTTCTATAGTGTTAAGCCTTTCATGTTACATTGATTTAATATATCATAACATATTGAAAATATATATACTATATTGCTGAGCATTCATTATAATAGACATTATGTATATACCCACACAAACACAAACACATATGCATACATAAATACATATATCCTAATTTATGTATCCATTGTACTCTTGAATCCCAGTTGGTTATTTCCATTTTGAGTCTATTAGAAAGCCATTTTTATGAACATTTTTGTTCATGTGTTTTTTAGAACATTGTGCATTTTTCTAGGAATGATTAAGATTATATATGATTAGTCATACAATATGCATGCTTAGTTTTGGGAGATGTGGTAAACCATTATTTCCTCAGAATGGTTGCAGAGAATTAAGGGATGCAGCAGTGTGTTCAGATAATGAAAAGTTGTTTGGAGCTTATATCAAAGTAGACAGTATACAAGCAATTTTCCAGAAAAAACAAACATTTTGTTATCCATAAAATAACTGGTCTTATATGAGATAAGTAGAGCTTTTTTAAGTGTGTGCTTCAGCTTTGATGCACACAAGGAAAAATGATAGAAAATTTTAAGAGGTACAACTCACCTACCTGTAGGACTCAAGTATTTGCTGTTCCATTTATAAAAATGCTTCAGTTCATATGATATCTGAGTATTTGCTCTGCTTACAAATCCTTGGTAAGCAATAAGGGTGGTGATGATTCATCTAATACAATACCTCCCTTCCCTTACAGTCCAAGCATATTAAGTTGAGAGAGAAGAATAAGCTTGCTGAGCTTTCAGTTGAGGGGATGATTGTAGATTAATGTTCAGACAAACCAGAGCCCTCATTCAAATATGTTATAATACAAAGTTGTAGGTAGTTGAGAAATCAACCTGATTTCACCTAAGCTACCAGGCAAAAGACTGGAAAAGGCTTAATTTTTAAAACTAGTAACTCATACTTGGTGATCAGAAAATATTGCAACATTCTCCAAAACTAGATACAAATATTCATTCATTCCACAGTATGGAAAGATATGTATTAACTGTCTGACACTATACTAGCTGCATTCAAAGAACCTAAAAATACAGTTTTAAAGTCTGAGAGTTTATAGCATAAAAGTAAGAATAGATACTTCCAAGTGGATATTTCCCTAATAAAAGTCAGAAAATTTGGGGAAATGTTATAGAAAATATTAGAAAGCTGTTGTTTTAATCAATGAAAGCAACAATTTATTTCTTCTTTGAGGAGACTTAGAAATAAATCAACAAACATATTTATTTGATTTTTAAGTCAATATAATTGTTCTGATTACCAGAAAAAATACATGCATATATTCTGCCACTCTTGACAATGGTAACATGCCTGCAGACAGTGGCAACTGTGATGGTTAGGTTCATGTGTCATCTTGGTTAGATTTTGTTGTCCAGTCACTTGACCAAGCAAATACTGTCTGATTGTTAGTGTGAAGATATTTTGTGCATTTAAACTATCAGTAAATTATTGCATCTATGACTGACTACATCTAAAATCAACTGAGGAGTTTGCCTTCAACAATGAGAGAAGTCTCATCCAATCAATTGAAGGCCTGAAAGGGAGAAGTGATGATTTAACCAAACAGGAAACTAAAGCAATTTATGGTCTCAAAAAGAAGGGTCTGCTAATGCAAATATCTAAAATGTGAAAACAAATTTGGAATTGGATAATGCATAGAGAAAAGAAGAACTTTTTTGGGGTGGGGTGTCAAAATGAGTGAGAGCTCTAGAGAAAGTTTATGTCATCTTAAATAAAATATAATTCATCATGAAAAGGAATATGAATGTTAACAGTGTTCCCAAATGTGTCATCAGAAATCAGAAGAAAGGTTATCCTTGTCATAAAGAGTTAGAGAATTTGGTGAAATAAAGATCTGATCTTGTATAGAAGGCAGAACATGAAAGTGATGAACTTGTATATCTAATTGATGAAATTTCCAAGCTAAGTGTGAAAGGTACAGCCTGGTTTCTCCCTACAGCTTATGGTAAAATGAAGTACAAAAGAAATAAGCTGAGAAATGAACATTTTATCACAAAGAAAACAGAAACTGATGATTTGGAAAATTCTGAGCCTGCACTGATAGTATGTTCTGTGACTAGGGTCAGAAGTGGCTATATCATGGACCTCTCTGAGCTTCATGAAATTAAGTCCCTGAAGAAAAGTTCTCTATGTGAGGGATTAAGTAAACATGGAACCAGTCAGCCATTTCTGTGGAACTCAAGATTTGAAATGCAGTAATATACGAAGGATCTGTGAAATGTTTTATTGTGGGATGGTTTGGTCTGTTGTGAACTGCATGGAAACCCAAGGTTTTTTTTGAAATTTATATGAGTAGAGCCACTGCCAGCATGGACTAAAAGGGACAGAGAAGGGATGAAATGAAAGAAGAATGACTTCAAGGCACAACCATGGAACCTAAGGGCTGGACTGAAAGAGAAAATTTAACACCATGTGAATTGATAATTTTACACCTGTGTTTGAAGCAGACAGATCAACTGCCCCTATACCTGGAGGGGTGGGTTTTGTTCCCTGTTGTTCAGGAAAAATGTTACTACCCCAATGCTCAGAGAGGGTGGGAACTTCACTTCAGTGTTTGGGAAAACATGGCTACTTCTCAAGCACTTAGAAGTAGCAGACCTGCTGTTCCATAAGGCCCCCAAAACAAACCATCAATTAATAGATGCTTCTAAAAACTTGGAATCTAATGGAGTTCATTCTGCTGGGTTTCCATAAGTGTTTGGGACATATGATCCCTGTTTTCCTTCCAATTTCCCTTTGTGGGATGAGAAAATCTATCCTATACCTAATCCACCATTGTATATTAGAAGCAAATAACTTCTTTTATAGGTTTCACAGGTCCAAAGACAGAAAGGAACTGTGACCTAAGACAGGTCACACTCATAAGCAATTTTGATGAGGCTTTATAATTAGCATTGTTACTGAAATGATTAAAAGATATCGAGGATGATTTTTTGTTTTTGTTTGTTTTTGTTTTTGTTTTTGTTTTTGCTGTGGGAAGAACACCTCTTTTTGGGCTCCAGAGAACAGACTGGCAGCTTGAAGCTAGATTACTCAGAATAACATATATTCTTGAACTTATTCCATTCCCATGGCTGTGAATGCATTCTAAATAGGATCATTTGATGAGTTTACTTCAGTGAAGGAGTAGCCTGATTGAATCAAGATACATAGTAATCTTATTACTTAAGGAATTATAGGGAAGGCCACAGATAGAGTAAGCCAGAGGGAGCATCCAGAAGCTGAAAATCAATGGAAACAAAAAGGGAGAAACAAAAAAAGGCTGCAAAATGCATTTCCTTATCACAGAAAGGCCAAGCTCCATCTTCTGGGAGAAAGCATTGCCTTGCTGATGTCTTGATTTTGAACTTTTACTAGTGTCAAAATTGTGAGCCAATAATTTCACATTGTTCAGGTTAACCCATTGCATGATATTTGCTTTATCAGCCTAGAAACTAAAAAACCATAAGAAAATAGAATTAACAAGTATTGGCCTTCAACAGAGTTTCAAAAGTAAACACACTTCTACCTTTTGCAAAGGATGCATCAAAATTGAAATAAAGAAAACCAAACTAATGAAAACCAAAAGAAATATAAAGTTAAAGGAATCCCTCCAAGAAACTTGTTCTCAGACACTGAAACTCCAGCAAGTCTAGGCAACATTCATAGATTTTTCAGCATTTGGATTTGGGAATAGAAAACAAAGTTTCATTAAACTTTATTTTGAACCAGGAATCCATTAAACTGTGTGATTCACAATTCCTGAAATTTAATACACAAAATAAAATGAATTGGAGATAAAAAAACTAATTAATGTCAAGTGTTCATTTATGTGGGTGTAAGAAATGAATACTTGACTAAGTGTTTAAATATATACACAGAGGACACTTACACAGCTGTCTAACTTACTGTATTGATCTTGTCTGGCTAAATAATATTAAATCATAAAAGCCTGAGTTACAGACATGGATATTCTTCAGGAATTGAAAAATGAGCTTAGGGTGGGGCTCAAGAGGCATCTACGGCCACATTAACTCTTAGACAAAATAGCAAAGTTTATCTGAGTTTGGAGAGGTAAAGGATTTAAAAATAAATATCAATGGACTAGAAGAATGGAGAAAATTATATTGTGTGCATTTGGAACAAAAAGAAAATGAATATATTCATCAGGAAAGGAAGCAAAAATATACTATAGTACTACCCTGACATGTAAATGCAAAAAAAATCTGTCATTTATCAGCAAAAAATTTTTTCATACTATTCCTTTATTAAAAGTCCATGGTCCATTGAGCATTTCTAATATTTTTAATATTTGTATACTCTATTATTTCTGAGTTAGGCTGACTAAAGTTTTATCAACTTTATTGTCATTTTCAAAGAATCATTTTATTAAGAATTCTCTATTGCTTTCCTGTTTTCAATTTCTTTGATTTTTACACTAACATTTTACTTTCTTCTACTGTCGTAGCACTTAATTTTCTATTCTTTCTTTGTTTCCTAAGGTGGAAGCATAGATTCCTAATTTTGGATCTTTCTTCTTTTTTCATAAATATACTCAATGCTATGAATTTCCCTCTATATATTGTTTTGCTGCATCTACAAATTGTTTCTTTCTACTTTGTTTCTTTCATGTTTCTATAATTTCTGCTATTATTGTATCTTTCCTTTAACTGCTTGAACTGTCTGTATTTCAAACATTGTCAATATTTCCTATCAAATTAATTTAATGTCCCCTCAGAAATATTTTGAACATATTCTACAGGATGTGGTAGTTTTCTGTCATTGTTCTTCAAGTAACAGAAATTATTATTTCTATTCATCTTTAGTGTATAAGTAATGGGTAAGTAGACCTTTAAAATTCCATTTATATGGTCATTATTCTTTCCTGTTGTATCTTGCTTGAATTCAAATGATAACTTAAATGATGAAAAAATGAAAAAAGGTTGAATTTAGGATTAATAATTTTTCATTTTCAAAATATTTCTTATGAGTTTAAATGAACATGTGTTCCAGCTTGAGAATTTAGACAATTTATATTCTCTATATTTTTGTGTATTCATGTTTTTTCTGAGATTACCATGCCTAATGTTCTGATATAAACATGAATTTTACTTACACTTTGTAATTTATGCTTTTTCCTATATATACAGAATATAAATAATATAGTTATATATATAGATGTATATGTGACAGACATATATAATATAGATATAATGATATAGATATAAAAATTTAGACAGAGATAAGTATTTAGATATAGACATAAATATAGATATAAATGTACTATTAATTAAAATTTTGTTTTGAGATAGTGTTTCCATCATAAAGTTAACAAATAAAAGAGTTCCAGTAGAACTGATTCTGTCATGTTACCATTTTATAACCACATATACCAGAACTACACCACCTTCCAAAACTTAATGCATGGTGGCCACTAATCTAGTTTCTTTTTCTAAATTTTCTCTTCATTTCAAAAACGATATAAAAATGGAATGAAGCCATATGTAACTTTCAGAATTGACTTTTTTTCATTCAATATGATTTTATGGATATTCACCCAAGATGATGCATATATCAATAATTTGTTCATTTTTATTGGTGAATAGTATTCTAGGATATGCAGGTGTTCCAGATTGTTTAAACATCACCCACTGAAGCACATAAAGGCAGTTTCCAGATTTTGGTTTTTATGAATAAAATTTCTAACATTTAGGCATTTTTGTGATCCTAAGTTTTAATTCTTACTTCATATCTGTATGTCTTATATTTTATTTTATTGTCTCATAGCAGTGGTTTTAACATTCTATAGTATTTTGAATAAAAGTGGTGGCAACATGTATATTTGCATTGTTCTTGATCAATGGAGAAAGCCATCAATCTTTCACCATTAAGTATCATGTTAGCAGTAGCATATTTTTGAAGATGCACATTATAAAGTTGAAAATATCCCTCTATACCAAGTTTACTGAAAATTTTAATTGTAAATTGGTGTTGATTTTAGCCAAAGCTGTTTTGTCAGTTGAGATAAATCATATTAATGTTCTTTTTGTTTTGCTCATATGATAGATTGCAACATTTTATTATTGGATGTTGTATTAACCATATATACAGGGAATAAGCCTCACTTGATCATAGCGTATAAAAAAATCTTCTAGCACATTGTTGGATTAAATTTGCCAATATTTTGTTGAGGATTTTTGCATGTAAATTCATGAGGCATATTAGTGTATAGCTATTTTGCTTGCATGTTTGATTGTTTGGTGTGTGTGTGTATGTATGGATGATTGTGTGTATGAATGGGTGTGTGTTTGTGTTTGATGTTTGTCTACATTTGGTTTTAGTATAATACTACTACCATAAAATAGGTTGGTAAGTGTTCTTTCCTCCAATTTCTAGAGCAGATTATATAAAATTTCTGGGAACTAGTCTGTAAAGACTTTGCAGATTTCTGTGGAAAATCTGGGCTAAGAAAATTATTTTTAGGGAATTTTAAGATCACGACTCCAATTTCTTTAATGGAAAAACTATGTAAATTGTGTACTTCAGCTTGATTAAAGTTTGATAATTTGTTATTTTCAAGAAAGTGGGGCATTTACCTCGTCAATATTGGGACACTAATTTGTTTCTAGTATTACCCTATTATACGTTAATTTTTAAATTATTATTTTATTTTACAAGCAAACACTCTCAATTTACCCCTCCTTCTTCACTTACTATATCTTGTTTACACTTCCAAGAGATTTATGATTTTGTTGAATTTTATTAACTAAAAGCTTTTACTTCATTGATTTTTCCAATGGAATTGCTGTTTTCAATTTTATTGATAAATGATTTTTACATTTTCCATCTCTGCTTTCTTGATGTATATTTTGCTCTTCTTTTTTTCTAGTTTTTGAGGTGGAAATGTAACTTATTTATTTGAGAATTTTACTTTTTACTAATGTAACTATTTGTGGAGATAGTTGATATAAGATGCATCATTGGAATACAGGCAAGTATCAGTATGAAAACAAGTAAGAGGGTAAAGGAGCAGGTAGACAAAGGGGGAAGATTGCTACTGAGCATGTTTGGTGACTTTTTTCAGCGAAAAGTAGTGCTATAAATATCACTTTTAACAATGCTTTAGGTGTGTCCAAAATTTTGATGTGTCTTCTTTCCTTTTTCATTTAATTTAATGTGCTTTCGAATTTCTTTAGAGGCTTCCTCATTGACTTATGGATAGTGTATAAATATGTAGTCTAGTTAACAAGTGTTTTGAGATTTTCTCCTTAGACTTCTAATAATGATTTCTAGTTTGATTTCATTTTGAACAGAGAACATATTCTCTAAGTTTCAAATTATTATATATTTTTGAGGATAATGTTATGGCTTAGTATATGGTTTATCTTGGTGACTTCCATGGGCCTATGAAACACTTGTATATTCTGCTATTGGTGAGTATAATGTGCCATAAAAGTCTACTAGATCCTGCTTGTTAACATAGCTGTTGAGTCCTTTAATACTTGCTGATTTTGTTTATAGTTCTATTAATTTTGAAAGAGAAGTCTGTTAATTTCTTAAAGTATATCAGGTATTTATCTATTTCTCTCTCAGTTCTATCATTTTTGTCACTTAATTTGCAATTTTGTTGTTTGAGATATATTTAATTGTTAAGTCATCCTGGTGGATTGATAATTTTATAATAATATAATTCCTTTTTTATCCTGGCAATTTTCTTTGCTATATTTTCTACATTATGTTATATTAGCAAAGACACTTCTGATTCCTTTTATCAATGATTCATGGTAAATATCTTTTATTTTGATTATACATAGTTATAGTTATATTTATAACTATATATAAAATTATATATAGTTTTTTTAGAGGGCATAAATTTGCGTCTTTTAAAAAACTCCATTCTATCATTGTTATTTTCATATAAGAAACTTTATTTTTAAAGATGTTGTAGATTACATAAGTGTTACATCAAAAGCTTAGGGAATTCCCATATACCCCACTCCTTCCCCATTCTGTATTTCCCCTATTAATAACATCTTACATTAGCATGATACAGTTGTTACAATTAATGAAAACATATTAAAACACTGCTCCTAACCAAGATATATAGTTTACATTATTGTGTACATTTTGCACCACACAGTTTTATAGGTTTTGACAAAATGTATAATGACCTGTATCTGACATTGTGATACCATGCAGAACAATTCCCAATGCCCTAAAAATACCTTATGTTCTACCTATTCTCCCCTACTCCTCCCTTCAGAATGTCTGGTAACTCTTTTTTTTTATATCCTTTATATCAAAGTTACAAGTTCTTTGATTAGTTCTTTGATTATTACTCTACTAATAATAAGTCTATTTTTGTCCATGATTGTATTCTCCCCTTATGTTTTTTAATTCCTCAATCTTGAAGATTTTGGGATGGTGATTCCCACTCTGCTTGCAATTGAGGGGGTCATAGATCTAATGGGGTAGATGAAAGGAACTATTTTGCTTGCCATTGTAGATCCTCTTTGATTATGGGATGTGCATTGTCCGTCATCATAATTGTATTAGTTGTCCTCAGCAAGTCCAGTGAACTGGAGGGTTGTCTGCAATTATGCTGAGATTCAAGGCTTAACCAGCATATGAACAGACCAAGGATTTAAGTATCTGGGACACATATTGATGAATATAGTGTTATTTATAGGTTCAAATAAAAAGAGTAGAAAAATTATGTGTAGGAAGATTATAACTTAATCTAACTCTGTTAGATTTTAGAATTAGGCTGTCATTTATTCCAAGGTAAGGTACACCAACTGAGTGCAGATTGTGCTGATTACATGGGGTGGCTTACCTTGCTATAGCATCCACATGTCTAAAGAGCCCTCATCAGCACCCCGGGGTGAAGCTTTGTTTAATGTGGCAGTTAATGAAATCTGCAAGAAATGTGCATCAGCATTACCTATGGAATGACCTCCCAACTCATTTGGAAATGTCTTAGCTCTAATAAATTTTATGTATTTAGTGTTTTCCCCTTTTGGTCAAGGTCTTTTTTCCAAATGTATCACTGTTTTGGCAGTTGATATAAATCTCTCAGTTCTAGAGAGGCTTATCCCCAGGAGTCATGGCCCATGCTGGGGGAAGTTAATGAGATTATTTACTGAGTTTGGCTTAGAGAGAGGCCATAATTAATTAATAAGGAGGTTTTCAGGATGTGAATCTTAGGAAATACAAGAATATGGTCCAGAGTTACAAGCATTAATAATGAAAGCTTGGTATTTTGATCTGATTTTTTAGGCAATCTCTATGTAATCTAGTGATTCTTGCCACTCTATTTGACAACATAGCAAGACTTCCCAGGTTGAGGTTTTAATATTTTTTTGGTTACTGCATGGGTCTCCAACCACTGAGATAAAATCCTATGACAACATGACCACATGCATATTCCATAGAGGCATGCCCCAGGTGCACCCTTCCCCACACATCCCTCTACTACTGATACATTGCACTTGTGACCTTCTCTTGTCATAGATGTTGAAACAATATATGCACAATTATATTCTCAACCAGTCCTCAATCTCTCCAGAGTTCACCTGTTCCTTCCTCAAGCCCTCCCCCAGACTCCATGGATAGTCCAAGTCACCCCCAATGCTGCCACACACACTCACACTCTAACACTATCAATCCCACTCACATTGATGTACCTCAATCACACTGTCCACATTTAATGCAATTGTTCATATGTTTGGGCTTGAGTTCACTGTTTTACTTCTTATTTTCTCTTTCTTCTCTACATTACTCATTTATTTTCTACCTTCTGTAGATTTATTTGAACAGGTTTTATAATTCCATTTTGTTTCCTATAAAGTGGTTTATTGCATATCTCACTTTTATTGTTTGCTTTAAGTTTAAATTTTATATAAATAACCTAGCCCTGCCTAAAGGTATTGTTATTTGCCAGTTAAAGTAAGGCATAGTCCTCTTACCTCCCAAAACATCTTTCTCACTTATAATATAGTTATGAAAACTGTTCTCTTAAATTCTTTGAGAAGCACATCAAACAGTGTATATGTTTTCTTCAAATATCGTACTTAATTTACATTACCCAGGAAGAGAATGAGGTTGTATTCTTTACCAAACATTTTACTTCTCTAGTTTTCTTTACTCATTCCTGATGTGCCAATATTTCTCATTTTATCTTTTCATTTCAGGTTATATCCTTTCTTTAGCCACTCATTTTTGATAGACCTGCTGGTGACACATTCTATTTGTCTTACTTCATGTGAGAATGCCTTGATTTCCCATTATTTCTAAAAGATATTTTCACTGGCTACAGAATACATTGTTGGCAGCTACTTTCTCTTTTCACTTGTAAAATGTTGTATTAATATTTTCTGGCCTCCAACATTTCCAAAGAGAAATTCTCTCTCATTTAAATAATGTTAGACCTAGGATAGAAGCGCCAATTCACTTTTGCTTCTTCAAAAATATTTTCTTTGTTTCAGTTTTGAGAAGTTGGCTGTGGAAAATTGTGAGAGTCATAATGTGGATTTCTTTGAATTTAACCTATTGGATGTTTTCTCACCTACTTTTATCTATTTCTTTAGAAATTCTGGAAGTTTTAGTGATTATTTATTTGAGAGTTTGAAGATTTTGTGAATCCCCAAAAGCATCATGTTCTTGGAACTAATCAATTCTGGTGGGTGTAGGACTCTTTGATTATATTAGAGTCAGTTTTGATTAGATCCCTTTTGATTATATCACTCTAGGACCTATGAATATACTATGTCAGTGAGACATAACTCAATTTAGGTCTCCACCTTTTTGTTGGAGACTTATATAAATTTAGAACTAACAGCAGAACCACCAGAAAGACAGCTTCCATTCTTACCCTGTCATATGACAACAGACTCCAAGATCTCCTACAGCCTCAGAAAGACAGAGAAACTACAAGAGGCTGAGAGAGAGGCCGGATGCTGGGCTATGCAGAGCACAGAGGCAAGAGGCCCCTAAGAGTCTAGGGAGGTGGGGCAGCTCAAAGCTGAAAAGACAGAGCACTGCCATGTGCTTGATAGCCCACAGCTGAGCTGGGGAAGAAACAGAGCCTGGAGGAAAAGGCAGAGAGAGACTGGCAGAAACACTGTTATGCCTCGTTATATGGCAAAAGTCCACAGTAACATTTAGCCAAGCTTTGTGAGAAAGCATTCCTGATGATGCCTTGATTTGGACATTTTCACAGCCTCAGAAATATAAGCTTTTACAAAAATAAATTCCTATAGTAAAAGTCAAGCCATTTTGGGTATTTTGCTTCCAGCTATTTTAGCAAACTAAAACATTAATTTAAATAGTTTTACAGCCCAAACCTTTTCTACTTTCATTTGAAGAGTATGAAATGAATATTTTACATTTCATTATAGTTCTGTGGAACTTAGAGCTCAATAAACTTTATCATCCTACTTCCTCTCTGTTGGTCATATTAGGTAAATCTATCACTTTATCAAAATTCGCTAATTCTTTACTATGTCCCATCTTTCTTTTCAGTTGAATCAACTTACTGAGTTTTCAGTTTGGTTATTATATATTTATATTCCAAATTTCCCTTTGGTACCCTCTTAGATATTTTCTTTATTTGCTGAAAATCTATTTTTATTATTTGAGATTATCTATTTTAATATGTTTAAATCATATTCATAGCTTATATGACACATGATTTAGAATTAACAGACAGTGAATTTAAAATAATTATGATTTCTATGTTATAGATTATAATGGAAAAAGTAGACAAAAACAAGATCATATCAGTAACGTAAGCACAGAGAATGAAATTCTAATAAAGAATAATCAAAGGTAATGCTAGAAATTAAAAACTCTATACAGAAATGAAAAATGCCTTTGATTAGCTAAGCAATAGATTGAACATACCTGAGGTAACAATCAGTAATCTTAAAGGTACATTAATAGAATTTCCTCACACCTACATACAAAGAGAACATAGTTTAAAAATCTATATTTTCCTCATGAATTTTTTTCTGTAAACCTACAATTTCTGTAAAAAAAAAAATATATGTATATATATATAACAGCATGACCCAGCACTGTGGATCAAATTTGAAAAGTAATGCACAGGGGTAATTGGGATATAAGAAGGAGGAAATATAGAGCAGAGAGAAAGAAATATTTATAATAATAATTGTCAAGAAGTCTCCAAAATTAATGATTGAGGAAAAAGGCAAAATTATCAACCTTTGAGAATGCCAATCAGAATAATTAGAAAATTTCAACTAGACAGTTTATATTCAAACTTCAGAAATTTGAAAGAACATAATCTTGAAATAAAACATCAGGGGAAGAAAAATCTCTATGATAGAGGAATAAAAATCAAAATTTCACTTGACTTGTGAGAAACCATTTCAGGAAAAAGAGAGTAGAGTAGAAGCATTGAAGGTAAAAAAACAAAAACAAAAAATAAGAACCTAGAATGCTATATTCAGTGAAATGAACCTTCAAGGTGAAAGGCAAACAAAGGTGTTTTTATTTTTTAAGGAAATGAAAATTGTGTGAATTAACTTTCAGCAGTTCTACTCTGCAGAAATCTCAACAGAAATTCTAGAGAGAAGGAAAATGATATAGGCCATAAACATGAATTTATATAAAGAGAGGAAGAGCATCAGAAGAGCAATGAATGAAAGTAAAGATATTTACTCCTCTTCTTCTTAATTGAAATGAAAGAAAAATGTTTGTTTAAAGCAATAATACTAAAAATGTATTGAATGGTTAGCATTAGCAAAACTGAAATGTAAGACATCATTGCTAATGGGAAAATTTGGAAATGTTCTGTTTTAAGGCACCTACATTATCCATGAAAGGATATAGATTTGTTTGAAAGTAAATATAGATTAGTTGTAAATATATATTGAAAACCATAAACTATGGTGTTAGTTTTTCTAAAATATGACTGATATGCTAAAAGGGGAGAGAAAATGAATTCACATCAAATGCTCACATAAAACTGAAGAATGCCTTTAAAGAAGGGATTAAAAGAAATAATGAAACTGTGCAAATATAGAAAGCTCTTACAAATATGGTAGCTATTATCATAATGGTTAAAACATCAATTAAAATGCAGAGATTGGGAGACCTAATAATAAAAAAGACCCACCTATAATGCAGTCTACATGAAACCAAATTATATAATAAAGACAGATATTTGTAAAAGAAATGGAATAGAGAAAGATATACTATGCTAATCTTAATCAAAAGAAAGACAGAATATCTATATTAATTGCAGTCAAAGTAGAAGATAGAACAAGGAAAATTATCAGATATAGGTAGGATCATTGTATTATGAGAAAAGGGTCAATTCTCCAGGAGTATATATAAATTGGAAATGTCACCTTAACAACAGAGCATCAAAATCTGTGATGAAAAAACTTATAGAGCTGGAAGAAGAAATCAATTCAATATTTTTTAGAGATTTCAGCACACTTTTTCAATAAATGGCAGATCCAAAAGGCAGAAAGGCATTAAGGTTATGGTTGTGAACAGCATTATCAATCACCTTAATCTAACTGACATAGATAAAACATTCCATCCAACAGCAGCAGAAGACACATTCTTTTCAAGTTCAAATGGAATATTATACAAAATAGAATGAATTCTGTGATATTAAAAATATTTTAACAAATTGACAAAATAGCATTTATATGAATTATATTATCTGGACACAAAAGCAATAACTAGAGCTAAAAAAATATATGATAAAATGTTTTGAAGTCTCCTATAATAGTGGATTTTCTATTTCTCCTTTCCTCTCTATCAGTTTTGCCTCACATGTTTTCTTTCTCTGTTATTACAGCATGCATATTAAGGATTTGGATGGTTTCTTGGAAAATTTTGCCTTTTATCATTATGCAATAACCTTCTTGATCTCTTCATTTTCCTTGTTCTGTAGTCTGATTTTTCTGAAATAAATATAGCTACTTTAGCTTTCCTTTGGCTTATAGTTAGCATGATAACACTTTCTTCATATCTTTCCTTGAAATCTATCTATGACTATATTTAATATGTTTTCTTGTAGACAACTTAGGTTTTGTTTTTTCATTCTCTCTGCTTCTCTCTCTGTCTTTTAATTGATGTATTTAGATGATTCATAATTAAAGTGATTATTTAAATCTTCCATATATGTAAATATATTCTATTAATTTTCTTTGTTCTTTATTGATTCATTATCTTATTCTGTTTTCGTTCTAATTATATTTTTAATGTCATTTCATTTTTTCCTCCCATACCATGTAGTGCTTCTCTTTTTAATTTTCATTCTTTTGCTATAGAGTTTGCAATATGCATTTACAACTGGTCTATCTCCACTTTCAAATAACACTATATCTTCATAGGTAGTGCAGGTAGCTTATAGCAGGTAATTCCCAATTTTTCCTTTCCATCCCTTATAATATTGCTGACATTCATTTCCTTTACCTAAAATTATAGTCACTCAATAAATTGTTAGTATTATTTTCCTGTAAACCTATTATTTATTATAGCAATTATAATAATAATAAAATATATTATTTTTCCTTCATTTATTCCTTTTCAAAGGTCATTTGTATTACATGCATAATCAAATTTCTTTTCTATAGCATTTTTCTTCTCTTTAAAGAACTGTTATAACCCAGGAGATCGACCACACTCAGACTTAACCAATTTTATACAATTTATTGAGCTAAACCCGTGGGCGTCTGCAGCACTTCTCATGCATGAAAGAACTGCAGCCCCAAGTTTCTAAAATGGCCCCCTTTTATAGGGGGTTGCTGACGCAGTTTGCAAACAAGCAGGGTGTACAGAAGCAGATCTTGGCAGTTAGCTAGTGTCTGCACAACTCCCTTGGTATGCGGCATCCTGATAGCCTGGGACACAGCTGCAGGGTTGATATGTCCTTGTCCTTGGAAGATTGCTCAAGGGAGGGGAGGTTGTGTGCTTATTAGATAGAACACTTAGGGGAGAGTGGAAAATTTTCTTCTCTAGGTTACTCTGGTTGCCATGAAGGCCTATGGGTAGGCTAATTTAGGGTTCAACATTCCCCACTTTTCTTCTTAGTGGGTCAAATCATTCACTCATCATAGTGGTCTCCAGTCATTGGCAGGTGTTGGTAGGGTTGGGCTAATACCATTAGTTTGACCGATTGGTCTCTGTCCTTGACAAAAGCTACAAGTTTATTGATAATGATAGGTCCGCAAGTGAGACCTAAAAGTAGCAGTATGAGAGGGCCTGCTAGGGCTGAAATTAAAGTAGTAAGCCATGGAGACCAATTGAAAAGGCTCTGAAACCAAGACTCAGAGGATTGTTCTTCTAGTTCTCTCTCTCTGAGTCTCTTTTGCAGTTCTTGCATTGATTGTTTAATAATTCCTGAATGGCTTACAAGAAACAGCAAGCTTCTCCAAGGGTGGCACATAAGCCACCCTGTTTCAGAAACAGTAAATCTAGCCCTCTTCTGTTCTGCATAGCTACTTCTGCTAAGGAGTCAACTTGTTTTTCAAGATACTCTACTTTGGTCTGAAGGAGAGCGACATCAGCAGAGAAAGTAGCTGAAAGTTTTCTAATACCAATATCAGAGGTAATCATGGCTGCAGCTCCTATGGCTGCTGAACCTGCAATCCCTAAGTTGGCTGAGATAGGGATTAGAATTGGAGTCTTTTTTTGCAGTCTAAGATGTTGATCCTGAACTAGGAAGAGGGCAGTGCCTGAGGGTCCAGCATATAGGTAAACCTGGGGAATTATATAAACACCAATACATAAGTCCGAAGCATTAATAGGGGCAATACAGCAGGTGATACCAGATAAGCAGGCAAACCAGGTACCGTTGGGGGTGATTAAAGTCCAAGTGGATCCTGAAGCAGTAAGGGGGACAGTGTTTAGGCAGTTGTCCTTATAAGGCGAGTTGTCTATGGAGTAGTTGCCGCTGGTGAAACAGACCCCTTGTCCTTGGAGGTTGCTGAGAGTGAGTTTTCTTGGCGGGGACAATCAGACAGGTTACCAGTCCCAAAGTTGTCATTATCGGTGTAGGAGACGTTCCAGGGGGCAATTTCTCCCATCAGGTTGGCACCAATGCCTACGTAATATGGTGGTGCCGGATCGACACAGAGCCAACACTCAGTGGTGATGGCAGGCTGAGTTTCATTCAGAAGGGAGAAAACAGAATCTAACATAGTTAGCAAT
This sequence comes from Cabassous unicinctus, assembly GCA_029593785.1. Taxonomy (NCBI): domain Eukaryota; kingdom Metazoa; phylum Chordata; class Mammalia; order Cingulata; family Chlamyphoridae; genus Cabassous; species Cabassous unicinctus. The sequence goes on from JAQZBX010033749.1 coordinate 20,983, forward strand.
GAATAACTAAAGGACTTCAGTGGGTGTGATGGCGCCGGGAGTTGGAAAGAGTTAGGGCTGGTAGTAGGCATGGATACATTTCTTTGGGAGGTGACATTCCTAATCTTGTTGTTTAAGGCCAATGAGGGGTTCAGGATCGGGTTAGGCCCAATAAGGTTTTTAATTGGAAGCCCCGATTGAGAGTTAGTAGGTTTTTTCTTAGAAGTCCAGGGAAGTTTCTGTACAGTGAACAGAGTTCCGGGGTCTTGACCGGAGGCATATAGGCGCAGACCCCAAGTTCTACCAGTAGCCCGTTGGGGGTCAGAGGGGTTTTTAATGGTCAGAGTAATGGGGTTGCAAGTCTGGTTATTACAGTTAGGATGGACTTTCCAATTTTGCATGGGTGGATTAAAAGTAGTTTTTCAGAGGAGTCTTAAGTTGGGGTCAGTTCCTCCTCCAGGAGTCCATCCTAATGCTAAGGTTTCGCACCCCCAAGCTTTAAAATGGTAATCAGCAATAGACCCACATTGCCTCCTCTGTCCTGTGGGGTGTTAAGGACAAGCATAGTGCTGGGTATGCCATAGTACCTGGCTGGTTTTACCCTTGTCACATTTTATGGTGTTTAATTGGGCATTGGTGAGAGAGTTACGTGTCAAGGGATAATGAGGAGATCCCATTCTGGCTCTCTCTCCAAGCTCATGGTCGCAAAGGTCATCATCAAAGAACTGGGAAAAGTCAGTGGTGAGGGTTACCTGGGCAGTGCTATAAGTCTCATTGGTAGCTTATGCTTTCCATCTCTGGTTCGAATTAGGACCTATTGGCACTTGGTGGAAGTGGAGGAGGTGAAAGTAGCAGGGAGACTAAGGCTTAGAAGGAAACAAATCTGAGTCAGAGTGGGTCCTTGCCATCTGGTCTGACCTCCCATTTCTTTGGGATCTGGTCAGGGTGTGCCTTTTTTACCTGAGTATGGTATAACCAATGGCGTTTCTCTGTTACCGTAACAGCTGTTGGAGTTGAGACGATTACAAGGAAGGGTCCTTCCCAAGTGGGTTCTAAAATCTCTCTATTGAATGTCTTAGTCCAAACCCAATCCCCAGGCTCTTTGTTAATTGTTGAAAGCTGAGCATCCTCTGGTCGTCTCCTCTGCTGGGCTACAAGGCGTGCTTCTTTCCAGATGAGGTTGATAGCCTGTAAGGACTTGAGAAACTCCTGATTAGTTAAGTCACCCAGGTGGTCTAGGTGTAATTTGGGGATTATGGGAGGTAGTCTTGCATAGATTATTTCAAAAGGGGTTAAATGTTTCAAATAAGAGGTACATCTGGTTCTTAGTAAGGCAAAAGGGAGAAGACTTACCCAACTTTCTCCAGTCTCCAGTTTTAATTTAGTTAAAGTTTCCTTTAAAGTTCTATTCATCCTCTCTACCTGTCCTGAGCTCTGGGGCCTGTAAATACAATGTAATTTCCAGTCTATTTTAAGTGCCTCAGCTAGACTTTTGGATATCTTGGCTATGAAAGCCAGGCCATTGTCAGATCCCAACACCAAAGGTAAGCCAAATCATGGGAGGATTTCTGTCAGGAGGTGTCTGGTGACTATATTGGCAGCCTCATGATTGGTGGCAAAAGCTTCAGTCCATCCGGAGTAAGTATCTACAAAGACCAGGAGATATTTATAGCCATATTTGCTTTTTCCAATTTAAGTATAATCTAATTCCCAATGTTCTCCTGGTTCATGGCCTCTGATTTGGACCCCTACACTGTGAGATATTGGGGGCCCTGGGTTGACCTGAGCGCATGCTGAACAAGGGGTTACCTCTGAGTTGGCGATGGTCTTCAAATCTGGAACATAGAAATGTTTATTAATTAGAGCAATTAATTTTGAGGTACCAAGGTGAGTGCTATAATGGAGGTCCTGAACTAGGGCAATGCCTAATGCCTTTGGCAGCAGTAGTCGCCCGTCGGGCAATTGTTGCCAAGATCCAGCCTCAGTGGTGCAATTCAGTTTTTGTCCTAATTCTTGTTCCTCTTGGTTATAGCTAGAAGGAGTAGGTAGGGCTCATTGGGGAAGAAGTGGCAAGATTTCAAGTGGTTTTGCTTCTTCCAACGCTACCTGCTTTGCAGTCAGGTCTGCAAGGTCATTCCCTTCCTTGGTGCGACTTGGTTGGGTCTCATGCCCTTTGCAATGGATAATGGCTACCTCCTTAGGTAGCCATATAGCTGCTAAAATAGCTAAAATCTCTTGCTTATTTTTAATTTCTTTTCCAGCCAATGTCAAAAGTCCTCTTTCCTGGTAGAGGGATCCATGTACCAGGGCAGTTGCAAATGCATACCGGCTGTCAGTATAGATGTTGACTTTCTTGCCTTTTGCCCAGTGAAGCGCCTGGGTCAGAGCAATTAGTTCTGTTTTCTGGGCGGGGGTTCCTTGGGGCAAGGCCTGTGACCAGAGTACTTGATTTTCCGTGGTCACTGCTGTGCCTGCATATCTTAGTCCATCTTTCAGATAACTGCTTCCATCAGTATAAAGCCCATAGTCTGGGTTTTCTAGGGGAGTGTCCCAAAGGTCAGGCCTAGACCCAGTGATAGTCTCTAAAATGTCCAGGCAATCATGGGCAATTTCTCCATATTTAGAATCTGGCAACAGAGTAGCTGGGTTGAGAGCCGTGGACTTAGAGAAAGTGACTTGAGGAGGATTTAGTAGCAACACCTGATATTGAGTAAGACGTGCATTCGAAATCCAATGGTCAGGTGGGGATCTAAGGAGGGCCTCAGTGGTGTGGCCCCCGATAATCTGCAAGTCCTGGCCCAAGGTCAATTTCTGTGCCTCCTTGACAAGAAGGGTGGTTGCAGCTATCGCTCTCATGCATGATGACCATCCTGCAGCTACAGGGTATAGTTGTTTGGAGAGATAGGCCACTGGGCATTTTTAAGGCCCTAAGGTTTGAGTGAGGACCCCCTTGGCAATCCCCTTCTTTTCAGCTACAAACAGCTGAAAAGGTTTCATGATGTCGGTTAGGGCTAAGGCAGGGGCTGAGTCTAAGGCTTGCTTGAGGGTTATAAAGGCCTGTTCTTCTCGAGTCCAATGAAAGTTAGGGTCCTGTCCACCTGTGCAGGCATATAAGGGTTTTGCAATTTCAGCAAACTCAAGTATCCAGAGCCTGCAGTAGCCTATCGCCCCTAGAAATTCCCGTGCCTGGCGCTTGGTGGTTGGAGTTGGGATACTCAGGATAGCTTCTATCCGTCCCAGAGATAGGGTCCTCTTACCTTCTTCCAGATGTTAGCCCAAATATGTGGCCTTTCACACACAGATCTGAGCCTTTTTCATGGACACCCGGTAGCCAAGGCACGCTAGTTCAGAGAGCAGTTCCTTGGTGGCGATTAGGCAATCCTCTTCTGATGCTGCTGCAAGAAGAAGGTCATTTACATATTGCAAAAGAGTTACCTGAGGGTGGGATTCCCTGAATCCCAGAAGGTCTCGGCTCAGGGCTTTATCAAAGATGGTTGGAGAGTTCTTGAGTCCTTGCAGGAGTCTAGTCCAGGTTAGCTGGCCTGAAAATCCCCCTTCGGGGTCCGTCCACTCAAAGGTGAAGATGGGTTGGCTATGAGGTGCCAACGGTAAGGTGAAGAAGGCATCTTTCAGGTCCAGTACAGAATAGAAAGTCCATCCTGGAGGCAGAGAGCTCAGAAGGGTATAAGGGTTAGGCACAGTGGGGTGAATAGTTTCAACCCTCTTATTGACTTCTCTTAGATCCTGTACTGGTCTATAATCTTCACTCCCTGGCTTTTTTACTGGTAGAAGTGGGGTATTCCAGGGTGATTGGCAGGGAGTCAGTATCCCTGCTTCTCTTAATCTCTTGATATGTTTCATTATGCCTTCCCTTGCCTTCTGAGGTATAGGGTACTGCTTGACTTGGATGGGGAGAGCAGAACTTATGAGTTGCACAATGATAGGAGGTCGAAGCAAAGCCAATCCTGGTGGGTTGCTCTCTGGGCAGACCCCTGGGATTTTAGTATGTAGTTCCTGGATATAGCCTTCTCCTATAGCCCCCTTGGGCTCTTGTTCAAATAGAATATATTCTTCAGAGATAAGGATAGTTAACATCATTATTTGAGGGAGCTGTTCTCCCAATTGCAAAATTGTTTCCCCATCTTTAAAAGAAATGGTTGCCTTTAATTTCTGCAGCAAGTCTCGGCCTAAGAGGGGGTATGGGCATTCTGGCATTACTAAGAAGGAGAGGGTAATAGTACCCTTTCCTAAGTCAGTAATTTGGGCTTGAGTCCAGGGGTAAGATTTAGGTTTTCCTGTTGCCCCTATGATAGA
>JAQZBX010033750.1:0-25261 GCA_029593785.1 Cabassous unicinctus
TTTTTTTTTTTTTAATGTTACAATGAATTAAGCAACCTTTTATTGAAGCATAAACTGTGGTACAGAAACACATTTCAATTGATTTAAGTTCAACACCAAGAAGGGAAAATTTATGAAATCAAAACTTTCTCTCTAATTTATCACACTAAGATTTAGATTACTATTCAATTTACTGTTTTCATTTTCTTGGGCTTTTTTTCCTTTATAAATTAGTGCACTTTATCAATATTAGGTAGAATTCTACTTTAAAAAAAACCAGACTTATAGCCAACAAATGTCATCAAATCTACTGGGATACTGTTCAAGAACAAAATCCACTTTGAGTATTGGTCCTTAAGAAACGAGAGCACCAAAGCATTAGGTGCTATGCTACTTAAAGAATCACAAACTGATTACATACTGACTGAATGCTTTTCAGTGAAACTTTCAACACGTGCTTAAAATAAGTCAGACAATATTCCAACCACTTGATTTCAAACCTAGTAGATTTTGTTTAGAAGCACTATAAAAGGTGTTTCATCTATCAAAATGGAAGGAACAAAACATCATGGCACCAATCCAGAAAGAACCAAAAAAATATTGAGGACAAGAAGAAATACAAAGTTTAATTAGCTTCACTGTTCTCTCAGCTGCTTAAATCCCACAAAATTTGCAAATGTACCTTTAAAAGATGCCTTCTATTGATAGCATATATTTCTTGCCATTTCCCATTAAATGACTATTTTAGAATTTATGTTTTATGAATAGCATTCTGCTTCACTATGATCACCTGAATAGCCTGGCCAGCTCTCATTCTGAGCAGTTGCTTCATTTGTCCTATCAAATCATGGTAAAAGGAACAGATGAAATCAAAATACTATCACATGCATCACAAATCACAAAGTCACAGGATAGGTTAGAAAAGACATTGATTCTGCTTTGAACCAAAGCTTTCAGTATATTATTAATGGAAATTAGTGGAAATGGTTGCTAAAGTAAAAGTTGACATGAATGATCCAAGCTGACTTGACTTACTGAATCCAGTACAACCTTTAAGCTAAATCTCCCTAAAAAATTTTGCTATAAACACCGTTATACTACTTGAATTAGTAAAGGTATGGTGCTCATGATAAGCTAAACTCATTCACTGACTTACTGGGGAACACAGCATGGTTTAAGATTTCCATACAGTTCTGCCCATACACCCTATTCTCAAGCTACAATACTCTAATGTTTCTTTTTGTTATCATCTGCCAATAAAAAAGGACACCAAATTCACCTGACTTTAAAAGAAAATTGGGACCAGCATCCACTCCCCTTTCTCCTTTGGAGTATGCAATTAGTATAAACCCACAGCATAAGAGTTTATTGTTTTATTGCGGGGGTGGGGGGCGGTTGGCCGCTGAGGGAAAGGAACTCCATGGTAGAGACTACAAATGCAGGGAGCAATAATGTTAAAATTTAAAAAATGAATAACTGCAGTCATTTTCTTAATAGGACTTGACTTGTGGAAGAAAAACATTAATTGCTGTTGCAAAAAAAGCATCTGTATGAAGTAGAAATTGGTTTCAATATAACATTAATAGAGAATATCTTCTAGAAGCTGGAGGTAACTGGGTGTAAAATTCAGGTAGCAATTTGATAGAACAGTCCCAGATGGTTAGGCTGAGGCCAACATCTAATGAGGACAAAAGCCTTGTCTGTGGGGAATTTTGGATGATACCTGGGGAAATATTACAGTATGCATAAGCCAAATTGGATTGTTTTCACAAGTATTGTAAAGTTTTATACAGTAAAAGTTTTTTTCTACATGTACTTCAATGACACAGCAAGAGTGACATAGAATACTTAAACACAGAAGAGAGACTCATGCAAGATATCTAATTCCTTGATATAATAATGCATACAACAATTCAAAGGGATTACACTATGCTTACAGCTAGGGCCTCCTGCAACGACAAGGTGGTGGTTACGGAAAGCACGGCCCCCGGTATCAGGATCTAGAAAGCAGCCACCACCTTCTATGTGTGTTCTCTTTTTTCCATTTTTTTCTTTATTTTTCTTAACTCTGCTGTTGTTGCTGATTCTTAGCAAAACTGATAAAAACAAAGTTGTGATCATTGAACATAGCACTCTGGCAATCAAGGCACTTAAAACCTTCAATCTTCTGGGGTGAAGAAAGCACTATGCAACATGTAGAACTCGTCACAGATTTTCCTGGCTTGAAGACTTCCGTAACATTCCTGATCAGGTCATCATAGGAGGTTTGACTTAAGTTTGTTTCAAAGCAAACACAAGAAAATTCTGGTTCTGGACTGATATGAATAGTCCAATAAGTTCCATCCTATTTTATTCCATTCATCGAATATCTACAAGGATTCAACAGTGTGGCCTCAATGGCAGAACCTGGTATCAGGTCACAAATTGCAGTCTCTTGAGTGACATCTTTTATAGTAACATCAACTTTCATGTTGAACTGGTCCATAACTGCTGGGTCAAGTTCACTCATAAGAATTTCCAGGGTTTGAGCTGACTGACTGATGACATGACTCTCTAGGAAATCCAGAGTATACAAGTACCAACAGTCAGAATTCATCGATCCCATACAGTATGTTGCTTCATTTGGGAAAATTGCATTAAGAAACTCTATTTTGTCCTGGAAATTCCAGTGTGGATAACATTGGTGAGAAGGCTCCATGAAATTCTTATGAGAATAAAAGAAGCTTTGAATTGAGCCAAACCCACTGTAATCCCCAACAAGCTTCAGCAGGGGAACCAGTGCTTTCAGTAAGAGGGTGGGACCACATGTCTTCAAAATAAAATGACCCTTGGAGACAACCATGTTACATTCACTGAGTACATAAGCTTCCTGATTGTCAGTTTTTGTCACACTTATGATTGAACATTGTGCATCCTTCAAAAGTGTGCCCCACTCAGATCTTGGGGTGGTGTGAAGATCCTCAGATCCTTGGTTTGTGTCGGGCTGCTGCTGGGAGAACCAAACCTCCAGCACTTTCTTGGTCCCTTAGAAAAAAATGTGCAGCTTCCATCACCTTGAAATTAGTGAACAACCAACAACCACATAAAATCAACTAAAATGAAATCTTTTCTTCTGCCTCTGTGGATTGTTTCGGCTGTGTTACTAAAGTTCAGGGTCTATTTTTTTTTTTTGCTATAATTTTATATTAACTTTTGTTTTTGTTTTTTAAAATGGATTAATAAAATGTTCCCTGTTTAATGAGCAAAAGTTAAAATGTGAGCGTGTTGGAAATAAGAGGCAGATACAGCACAGTCCCTTGTAGTCTGCACCAGCTAATTTCGCCAGCCGTACTGGGTAAGCCTGGTTTGGTACTTTTTGATCCATGTGATTCCACATCTCCAGGTCCTTCTTTGGACTATATCTCTTTTTTCATTTTAATTTATTTCTCAACGAATCCAGTGCCTTTTTCTAAATAATGAGGTAACTATGTTTGTGTGTTGATAAATTGTAAAAGATATATTCCACCCTGTGAGCAGTTCTTTCTTCTCTATCTTTCCACTGATACCTTCTCATCTGCATGTATTTTACATAGAATGCTAGATGTAGGTCTGTCTTAGCTTGCCAGGTCTTCTATGACAAATGCCACACAATGGGATGGCTTAAACAACAGGAATTTATTGTCTCACAGTTATGGAGTCTTGAAATCTGACACCAACATATCGCCAGGCCATGCTTTCCCCCAAGAGTCTGTAGCTTGATCTCGGCCACTATGACATATGATATTTGTCTCCTTCTCAGGCTTCTACTTCTGGCTTCTCCTCACTGATGACTGCACCCTAATTTCCTCTGCTCCTATGGACTCCAGCCTTATGGATTAAGGCCCACCCTAATTCAATTTGGCCTTATCTAAATAGGATCTTCAAATATCTTATTTACAAATGAGTCTATATGCATAGGACTGGGGATTAGGATTTTAACATATCTTTTGTGGGGGACATGATTCAATACCCGACAAAGTCAATCACTATTATGGTGCTAATCAATGACTGGTAGTGGGAAAATACAACATAATTCATACTTTTCAATGGCAGAATCATGATGTGGGACATTAGCATTTTAACTTCTTAATCTCACCACATGAGTTGATCTAAATGGAAACATTAATATATTTATGTCACCTAGCATACACAGATGTCAATCTGAAGAGAGGCTATGACTACTTTAAAACTGGAAAATAGAAGGGTCCCAAAGCAACGTGTGAAACATACATGGCCATGGTTTTACATGGCTTACATTTAGGTCATGGAGGAAGCTATGATTGTGTTTAAAGCCAACAAGTACCTCTACTGTGACAACTTATACCATGTGAAACTGATTCTATGTGTGAAGTGACTTATTTTTAAGAATCTACTGTCACTTCCACTGGGTGAATGGCTGGTCACAGAGATGGGGAAAGTGCAAGCTGGGGTAGAATTAGGGGCAAGAAATGAGTACAATTTTGGTTAAGTGATTGAATGGGCTATAAATTTATTTAACTATACTTCATCCCTCTGATTTTTCTCCATTTGATCTGAAAAGTTTCATGAGAGACTTTGACATACTCTTTGCAGATAAACTGTATCTATGCATTCCCTGATCTACCAACTCCCAAACAGTCAGGATGGAACTGGAATAGAGCATGGAGACTGAAGGCTGTTAAAGGTGGTCCATCAGTCTGACTCTTCCACACGTTGACAGAAATTCCCTGACAAAAATTGTTGGGAAGCGGATGTGGCTCAATCGATAGGGCTCCCGTTTACCATATGGGAGGCCCCGGGTTCGATTCCCGGGGCCTCCTGGTGAAGGCAAGTCAGCCCACGCGGCGCAGTGAGCTGATGCAGCAGAACGACCCAACAAAGGGAGACAAGCAGACACAGAAAAGCACACAGCAAATGGGCACAGCGAGCACAAGCAGCAGGGGGGGATAAATAAATAAATAAATAAATCTTTAAAAAAAAATTGTTGAGTAATTTTATTGGACATGGAAGGGATAAATTGGGGGGAGATTCACATGAGAATGGTCAGCTGATATGATATGCATGAGAAGATGTTTAGCAGAGAGAGCATCCTTCTCATTTTCTTTCTCCCAGAGAAAGAGAAATGAGGAGTCTAAGGTTTGAGCCTGAGGAGACCAGACTGGCCTAGAATGAGAAGACTGAGCTGAGCTGAAGTGAGCTGTTTACAGTTTATGAACAAGTCCTGACATTCCAACTTGGGTGTTGGCAAACAATGTCATCAGCCCAGAGAAAGTTCTCAGAGATGCACTGAGGCCCCAGGCTAAACTACAAAGTAGACAAAACTCTTCCCCACCCTTCCTCCCACCCCCTCATTTCCCCAACACCCCTGACACCCCCTGTCCTCATACTGCCCTCTTTGGGCCTTCCATCCTTGCTCTCTAACTGGGCCTGATCTTCATGAGGGGCCCATATGGTAAGGTTAACCTTTCCTCCTTCTTGCCACTTACTACTGGTTTCTTAAAACCACTAAGGTGTGGATGATCAACTGGCTTTATCTTCACTGTAGGTATTCTGTACTATAAATTCCACCAAACTGTGTAATTTGATGAGGCAGATATTGGGGAGCAGAGGGATAAAGGCCTTGTCTATATCAGGTGCCTTTCCCTTCTTCCAAACTAGACTTTAAATAAAATACATGATGACAAATTCTGTGATTTAGTATCTGACTTCCTTTCCCGCCAAGCCTGCCTTGCCCCTCTCTCTTGCAACCAGCTGAAGAGTCATACTCAAGGGAGAGACTTAGAGTTAGCACAGAGACTACGGGAAACCACAGGTTGTCCCAGAACAGAGCATCTCCTAAATGTCTTATTAGTGCAAACTTCTTGAGGACTCTTTTGGATGATCCTGAAACCTTCAGAAGGACGCTTAGCTGTCTAATCTCACACCCAGTGCAGGATTACCTTTGATAATGTCCTCAGAAGGCAACAATCAGCCTTCAGTGAAGCCTTCAGTGAAGTACTTCCTGAAGGGAAGTTCAATTCTTTCCAAGGCAGCCTATTTCATTGCCCAATGTCTATGCTTGTTGGAAATCTTTTGCTATAGAAAGCAGAAGTTAGTTTCCAGTTTTGTTTTTAAAAGGATGTAGAATACATTCCCTCTTCCCTATGAATATTCTTCAAATTATTGAAAGGCAGTTGTGTTTATCACTATCTCTCTCCTTCCCTCAACAACCTCCCTTCCCCCCACAGGCTACTCTAAATTAGACATTTCCATTCCTTCAGTGCTCCTCATCTAACATAGTTTTAAAACCATTATACCCTTGATTCCTTCTCTGGACATTTGGTTTTGTTAATATCTCTTTTAAAGTTTGACCCTCAAAACTGACTGAGCTCCATTTCTAAAAATGGGTTGGAGTTGGGATTCTTACCTCTCTTGATTTGATTGGAGTTAACAAGTATTTACTGAGCACCTAAGATGGGCCAGGCCCATGAATTAACAGGGACTTTGCTCTCAAGGAATTCTTTTACATCCCCTCAGAAGTGGTGGCTCACACTGAACCTGCCAATTAAAAAACCTAGACTTTGTTTGCTACAGGAATCTTCAGCATACTAAGTTTCCCCATCCTATTTTATACAAGTATAATTCACATTTTTTTTTCTTTCTTATATAATTCACATTGGTGTGTGATTTTTTTTTTTTTTTACCTTTTTTTACTAGGCAAATAGCTTTTCCTCTTCAATGGTATGCCTCTTCAGAGTCAGGCGAGAGCTGAGTGATAGTTCTACTTGCTTTTATTCACTTGATATATTAGTTAGGGTAGATTGAACTGATGCTACAAATGCACCCCAAGTATGTAATGGCTCAAACACAATAGAAGTTTGTACTGCGATATTCCTGGCTGGAGAGCAGCTCTCTTCCATAAGGTGGTTAAGGGACTCCTTACATTTGTACTCTGCCATCACATAGCGCCACATCATCCACAGAAAGAGTACGGAAGAATATAGAAGAGTTTTATGGGACTGGCCTATATGGGGCACACTTTCACTCATATCTCTGGAGAAAGTTTAGTCATATGGCTTCACCTAAGTGCAAGGAAGACTGGGAAATATAGTCTATCTGTGTACCCAGGAAGAAGAGGAGGAAGGGTTTTAGTAGACAACTTATCATTTGCTGCAATGATATAATTTTATTTCTACTTTTTTACCACTATTGATTATAGTCCTAATTTAATTTCTAAAAAGCTTCTTTAATTTCTTGGGTATATTGTTGGATGACCACAGTAGCAAAGGGTAGTTGGGGATATGGTTCAGTTTCAGGGCAAGGACTTAGGGGTAAGTGAACAAGGTGACTCAAGAGGCAGCATCATGGCAGCTGGCAGATTTAGAGGACTGGAGGAGACTGATAGTGAAGGAGGCCAGAGGTGATTGGGAGGGTGAGGCCAAGGGTCCTGTGTGGAGGTTAATGTGCTGAATAGTGAAAGGGGCAGAAGGAGAAGATAGGAAGAAACAGGAGGATGGTTCATATGGCTCAGAAAAGGACTTAACACCACAGGCATAGCCAAGCATATTATGCCCCTCATGCTACATGACTTCTGGAAAGTTTACAAAGAATGGAAATAGGCTGCTTCTCCAGCCATGTGCTTAGAACCAATAATCAACCAGTGAAAAGCCGCTTACTGACCTCTTGTTACGTGCCTGGATCTATGGTAGGCACTCTACTAAATACAGACCCTGTCCTCAAAGAACTTACAATCCAATTAATCAAACAAGACATGTACATGAAATAACTCAGTAACACAGGAGAAAAATCAATGTAAAATATATGGTGTTGACTCTACAGATAAAGAACTTTAAAGAAAAAGTTGATCATTGCAGGCCAAGGTAGTCAAGGAAGGCTTCATAGAGGAGGTAGAACTTGATCTGAACTCTAAAGAATGAGAAGGACTTGCATAGAGAGGGGGACAAATGAAGGTGTATCTGCTGGTAGAAAAGGCACAAATGAACTGTAAGAGCACCTGGACGTTAGGAGAGTAAGGGGAGTGAAAGGTTATAAAAATAGGTTTTGGACCTGACCATGGATAAGTTTGAAAATCAGATTTGGTATGGTAAGAAACAGACCAAACAAAGGCCCATTCTTTAATCTCTACAGTGGTGTTTTGCAAATTAAATCATCTACCTTAAAGCATCTAACCTGGTTCCCACAAACCTGATAGGTGCTTGGTAACTGTTTATCCCCCCTCTCCAAAAAGGGAGTATTAAAATGGCAGAGTTGTGCAGAAAATGAACCATTAATCTATTCTGCAAGCATTTACTGGTGCTTGATGCAGAGGATACAAAAATAATAGGCATGGTGCTTACTCAACTTGGACTCTCACAGACTGGATCATGCTATCTACTCGTAACCAAGAGGTGCAGAGTTCTCTTTCCTAGGCTGTTTCCACCTTGCCCCCTGTAGCCGTCTGGGAATTTGATGTAATTATGAATTCCAAAAATATAATTGGATCATGCTTGTAAACTGATCTGTTAATCTGGGCATGATTAAGTTATGATTAGGGCGTTGACTGGGCCATGTCAGTAGGGCATTGAGCCCCACCCCTTGGTGGCTGGGGGAATCGAATATAAAAGGCCAGGCAAAGGACAGAGGAAGCAGTTTTTTGAGAAGAATTTTTGATGTTGGAAAGAAGGCCCCAGGAGAAGAGAAGCGAGCCATTCACCTGATCGTCTACAGCTGACCTTGTGGAGGAACCAGGAGCTAAGCCCGGAGAGAAACACAGCCCCAGGAAGAGAGGAACTCAAGAAGCCTGAACCTGGCAAACACCAGCAGCTGTCTTGCTCTAACACGTGGCAATGGACTTTGGTGAGGGAAGAAACTTAAGCTTTATGGACTGGTAACTGTGGACTTCTACCCCAAATAAATACCCTTTGTAAAGACCAACCCATTTTTGGTATTTCACATTAGCACCCCTTTGGCTGACTAATACACCCCCTGCCAGGGTAGCGCTGTCTGCCCTTCCTAGATCTAACCTCAGAGGTGGCCTGTGCCCAGAGTGCAGGGCATCTGCCTATTTGCCTCATACTCAGTTGGGCAGATTCAGCTCCCAGTGCTGGGTTGCTGGCTTCCTAGGCCCATTAACTTCTTTAAAAAATATAACACTTAAAATTTAACAAAAAATTTAACATTTCACAGTCTCTTAGTACTGCTGTGAGGAACATTTGAGATAAATTATGTAAAAGTGTTTAAAAAACTGGATAATCACTGTGATAACTGCCAAAGGTGGTCGGTCCTCTGCTTCTTGGAACATGGCCTCTTAGGGCAGGTTTCTCGTGATGATGTGAATGTACCAGGCCCTGACTTGTGGATGTCTTTTGTTTATTGACTATGCACAAGAGGCCAAGTTTGGAGGCCATGAAGGGCTATTTTCAGGCAAATTTATCTCATTCAACTGTTGGCTAGTTTGTTTACAGGTGGTGTGGCCTGTACATGGGGTTGGGAGTCAGACCGTCCAACTCTAATCCCATTCAGCTTCTGGCCTGCTCTGTGGCCTTGGATAACCTGCTAAACCTCTCTGTCGGTTGGAACTTTTTTTTTTTTTTTAAATTTATTTATTTACTTACTTTTTATCCATCTTTAACCACCCCCCCATCCCCCACACCATTTCTGCTGTTTTTGTGTCCATTTGCCGGGCAACTCTCCGTGTCCATTTCCCGTCCTCTCCTCTCATCCCTCTCCCCCGTCTTCACCTTGATTTGATCCTGGGAACCTGATGCGGAAGAGAGGCATTCTACCACCTGCGCCACCTCAGTTCCTGGTTTTTCGGCATGTCTCGTCTTGGCTCTCCCCTGCGTCACTCTCCTGCTACGTCATCATCACCAGCTCGCAGGGCCTGACGGCACACCTGTGCCTGGGGCCTTGTGGTCCACGCACCTTCTATATTTTTTCTTTTTCTTTTTACCGGGAGATCCCAGGGATTGAACCCAGGTCCCTCCATATGGGAGACAGATGCCCAACCATTTGAGCCACATCCATGCCCTTGGTTGGCTCTTAATCCTCATCTGATCAATGCCAATTTGTTTGAGAAGGGTTTCGTGAGTATGTAATTATTACTTCCAAGCAGATTTAAAAATACTTATGTAAGTGTTGTATAAGATCAAGTAAATATTTTAATTTTTCCTTTGAGTTATGTTTTATTCTTTCCTACAATAAACTTGATAAATAGAGTGGTAATGTTCTTGTTTGCTCCTTTGGAAGGCATGTTTTAGGTAAGATGTGCTTCATACATTTGCATAGAAGAATTCTGAGACCAGCTTTGGTTCTGCATCGCCTCTATTCTAACAGTGGCTATTCATGAGAGAATTTGGGGACTGCTCAAATTTCCTAATATTAAGTTTCAGACTAGGTGTCCTTATCTTGGGTTTGAAAGTAATGCCACTGTTCATATTTTCAAATTATATATCTGGCATTCTTCCTGGAAGCTGGGCTGTGGAAGGGAAGGGATGGATGGATTACAGGCAGTTTTGGGTTCTCGCTCCACCTGTCAGAGGGCAGCATGCAGGCAGCTGAGGAACAGCACCGAGCCGTCCTCTACCAAGGAACCACCGAATCTGCTGCACCTGTCCTCTAGCTCTGCTTAGACCCAAGAGTGCAATCAAACGCAATCAGTATGGTAATCAAAGTAAAACAACAAAAACAAAGATTGATGGCTGATAAAAGCATGGACAGTCAAATTATAAATTAATGTTTTAGAAGAGAAAAATCTGGATCTTGGTTCAGTTATGGCCTTGGGTGCCTTCATTTTCTTCTCCTTTAGGTTACAGTGAAAGGGAATTGCCCTTTCTGGAGGAAATAGTTTTCTGCATTTTTATAAATGGCCAAGTAAGCCCCCGCTAGGTATCTCTGGATCATGTAATAGGGAAGCTAGGTTTATTTGTTTATTTATTTATTTTCACAGGAGAGATTCTAATCAGTTTCAGTTCTTTGTTTCACATAAATCATGCGATCTTATAAAGAAAAGGCTGGGGGCGGATGTGGCTTAAGTAGTTGGGTGTCCCTCTGCCATGTGGAGGGACCCGGGTTCGCCCCTCGAGACCTCCTGGTAAAATAAAAAAATAGAAGGTGTGCAGGCGAGCTTCCAGTCCCCGCTGAGCCACGCAGCAAGATGACGCAGCAAGATGATGATGCAGCAAAATGATGATGCAGCAAGAGAAAGACACGAGGGAGAGCCAAGACGAGACAAGCTGGAAACCAGGAACTGAGGTGGTGCAGGTGGCAGAACACCTCTCTCCCACATCAGAGGTCCCTAGGATCGAATCCAGGTGAAGGATGAGAAGAGAGGGCAGGAAGCAGACAGAGGATCACCTAGCGAATGGACACAGACAGCAAGTGGGGGGTAGGGGAGGAATAAATAAAGTAAATAAATAAATCTTTAAAAAAAAAGTCTGTGCTCTGCTTAGCTGGGTGGATCATAGCTAGCTTATTTGAGATTTTTTTTTTTTGGAGGATCCCAGTGTTAGGACAGCAACAAGCAGTTTTGGTTTTCCTTAGGGTTGCAGGGATTTTCGTGCATTTCAGGTGTAATTTATGGACCTTTTGAACACTTGCAATATCTGGTCCATAATTCCTCAGCTGTTTGCCATTAATTTGCCTTTTTTAAATTTGCCTCTATGAAAGATTTTGAAAATTAATATTAAGGGCCCCTGATAATATAAAAATCAACCAATATTTACAGAGAAGTCAAAGACAAATTATTAAGGAAAGGACTTTCAAATTGGATCACAAAGCAAAATCCAGCTACAGGCTGTACCTAAAACAAATGAGTCAGGACAACTGAAAATAAAAAGGTGAGAGAGTTAAGTTAGAAAATGCATTGATAAGGAACTGTCCACAAGCTTAAAAGCACAAAAATAAAAGCTAAGAAAGTCAAAGAATGGTATTATATAATGTTTTAACCGTACAGTTCATTAAAAAATGTTAAAAAAAAACAACTAGCATGGAATCTATAATCATAACGCAAAAACTCTAGAAGACAAGGTGAAAAAAAGAAAGGAATATTTCAGTAGCAGGATATTTTAATTCTTGAAGATCAAGCCCATGACAGATCAAGTGGAAACAAAAAAAGTGAAATATAGAAGACCTAAATTATGTAATTAATGAAGTAGTTCTGAATGATACATATCAAACTCTATACCAAACACTATGCTATTTTTTCATGTGCTATTGAGCATTCACAACAATAAATTCCAAAATGTAGACACAGTGTAGAAAATATTCTTTGATCATGATTCAGTAAGATTAGACCTTATAATAAAACAATAGAACAGAACAAAACAAAATACCTTAACACCTGGAAAATAAAAAGAAAACATACTTCCTTTTAAAAACAACTCTTGGGTCAAAGAGGAAAACAAAACCAAAAAGATAGACTATTCAGAAAATAATAAAGACCATTTGAAAAATAAAATAAAAATATATTTATGGATACATATTAAGGATATAGATTATATGTTATAAACTGTATAAAAAAGAAAGCAAGGGAAAGGAGAAAAAAGAATTCAGGATGATATTTATCTCTAGTTGGAGGGGTGTACAGATGAGGAGGCAGAGGGAGGAGGTAGGAGGGACCATGTAGGTAGATGTAGGTTATTGTCAAGATCATGTTGGGTGGTGGGTGCATGGGTGCTAATGACATTTTTAAAAAACTAATGAACTGAAACAAGTAAATAAAAAAGAATTAGGCATGATCAATGGTGAAAGTGCGCCATGAATCAAGGATGATGATTAATTCAATTCTATACCAAAAGTAAATTTAGAAATAACTACTTATCAGAACCTATGGGATGCTATTAAACCCATACTCAGTGGAAATTCATAGCCTTATATATGTAGAATAATATACAAAAAGGCTAAAAATAAAAGAAATAACATCCAAATCAAAGAACTAATAAAAAGAACTGAATAATAATTAAAAAAACCTAAAAGAAGTAGAAAATAGAAATTGATAAAAATCAAGGCAGAAATTGCTATAAAAACAAACAAAAACGAGTAGAATGCATAAATCCCAGAGCTGATTACTCAAAGGAAAAAATAATATAAATAGCTTAATTATGAAAAAAACACAAATGTATAAAATAAAAAATAAGAAATTATAAAAGATGACAATAACTAAAAATAAAGGACAAATTAAAAGAAACATAAGATTACATTTTTCAAGATTTTGCTAATAAATTTGAAATCCTAGGAAACACATAGTTTTTAAAAAATACAAGTTACTTAAAATGTCTTCAGAAAAGAATAGACTGTCTACACAAATCACCAATAAAAACGCTAAAGTTGTTAAAGGAGTAGACTCCTCCTAACAACCAAACAACAACAAAGCTGTTGTTCACACAGGGAATTCTACTAGCTCATTAAGGAATTAGATCATTCCAATATTCTTTAAAATTTTCCAGAGAACGGAAAAAGTAGAAAACCTCTAAGATAACATTGACACCAAAACCCAACACACACAGACACACTACAGTTCAAGTTCATTCCCTGATATGAATACACAAATTGTAAAGAAAACATTAGCAAGCAATGCAGCATCTTAGTAAAAGAAGAGTACACCATCACCATCACCCATGGATTACTCACATGCGTCAATAATAGGAAGATGTTGACATAATTCACCCTATCAATAGCTCTAAGGAGAAAAAGCATATGAAACTTTAAAGGTATTTGCTAATTTTCAACAAATACCACAAACAAATTTTAAAAATGCAACAAAAATATAATGTATTGATGTAATTATATATTTATCAACCCAAAGTCAGTATTATGGGAGAAACACTAGAAACATTCTCTTTAAATTCAGAGATAAGAGAAAGATATCCAGAACCTCAACTATTACTTAACATTGTTCTAGTTCTAGCCAATTCATTTGACAAAGAAATAAAGGTGTACAAAATGGAAAGAAGGAGATCAAATTATTTTTATTGAGTGACGATATGGTCACATACATGGAAAACTTAAGTGATTTTCCTGTAAATAGTATGAGAATATAGTAAGGTAAGGAAGGAACAAACTGGGTACAGAAATTAAAGCTTTCATATTTATAACAACAACTGCTTAGAAGAGATAGAAGAAAAGACCTCATTTGCAATAGCAGCAACGATATAATAAAAAAAACATTAAGGAATAAACATAAGGTGAAATGTGGGAACTCTATATGAGGATAGAAATGAACTCTTCAGCATATGAAAGGCATAGAATGTCCTTGGGTAGGAATTCTTAACACTGTAAAGCAGGGGTTCTTAACAAGGGGTCCATCAGCTTGAATTGAAATTCAAAAAAACATCCTTGTGGGGACGTGCTGGTGGGAGTGTGATGTATTTATTAAATAATGCACAGTATAGTGTGGACTTAGTAAGGGGTCTGTGGTTTTCACCTGACTGGCAAAGGGGTCTGTGGAACAAAAAAGTTAAGAAACCCTGCTGTAAAGAGACAACATCACAGAGATATATATTCTTCCTGATATAACCTATACATTTAATTGTAAAAATTTCTACATGATATTTTTTGGTACTAAAGCTGACTCTGAAATTCATATGGAAAGAAAAGCAAGTAAGAATAGCCAGAATAATTCTGAAAAATGGAGCAATGAGAAGGGTTGGGTGGTGAAGTGCAGGGAAACAGGCAATCTCATATCTTTGGGCTACAACTTCTAAGGAGGGCAGTTGTACCATATTTAAACTTAAAAGTGCACATACCCTTTGATACAGCAATTCCACTGCTTGGAATTTACCCTTCAGACATAGGCCCATGTGTGCAAAATGACATATGAACAAGGTTATTCATGGCAGAATAATTTGTAATAGCAAAAAAAATTGCAACCATCTTTTTATTGTCTGTCTATAGTGGTCTGGTTGAATAAATTATGGACAATCCATGCAACTTAATATTCTGCAGCTGTAAAAAAAGAATGAAAAACTTTCTGGATTGATATGAAATGATTGGCAAGATATCTAGCAGCTAAGTTAAAAAAAAAGCAAGCTACTTTTGTGTAAAGTATGCTATCATTTGTGAAAAACAAGGGGAAATTAAGGGTAGATACACATAAGATATATATATATAATATATATTTATGAATATATATTTAACTGCCTGTGTATTCATAGAATATCTCTGCAAGTATTCATCAGAAACTAATAGCATTCATTTCTTCCAGAGAGAAGTGTATGGCTGGGGAAAGTAGAGGAGAGAATTTTTACCCGTTTGTAACTGTACATGAATGTGTTTACTTTTCTAATAACATAAAGTAAAATAATTTTAAAAGTAATCAATTTCTGTTTTTTCAGAAATATGTAATTGAATTAGCCTTTAAATTTATTATTATTATTTTTTTAAGATTTTTATTTATTTACTTGATCCATTTTAAATTCCCCCTTCCCCATTTGCTGTTTTGTGTCCATTCGCTGGGCAATTCTCTGTGTCTGTTTCGTCTCTTCTCCTCCTCCTCCTCCAGTCTTCACCAGGATTCGATCCTGAAGACCTCCGATGTAGGAGAGAGGTGTTCTAGCCATCTGCACCACCTCGGCTCCTGATTTTCAGCGCTTTCGGAGCATCTTGTCTTGACTCTCTCCTTTTACGTCAACATCTTGCTGCATGGCTCCCGGGGCCTGGCGGCTCACCGGCACACAGAGCCTGGCAGCCTTCTATATATATATATGTTTTTATTTTACCGGGAGGTCCCGGGGATGGAACCCAGGTCCCTCCATATGGCAGACGGACGCCCAACCATTTGAGCCACATCCGCCCCCCTAGCCTTTAAATTTAAGACCATGAAATACAGCAATAATTTTTGAAAAAGTCTATGTATTCCAAATTTCCATTCAGTTATGGGAGAGAGAGTAGAGTCTGTGGGAAACGAAAGGGAGTGTTGAATCACAGAACAGAGAGGGTGGGGAGTGAGAGCAGGAGTTAGCCTACGAACCCGTCCAGAAGGAGAGAGAATCAGAGAATCCTAGGAAGTGGATGAATCAGAAGAGATGGAGGTTCACTCTGAGTTCCAGGGTGAGAATAGTCAGGTAAAACGTTCTTGGAACCTTTGCTCACCACTTGGGACTTGAACTTCAGAGTAAATTACCCTGTTGTCACTGTTCTTTGAAATGATCATGTGCAAATAAAAAGCTTATTTTTCCATAGAAGTCTAAGGGTTTTCTCCTGTGTGAAAGGAATTAACAAAGGTTTGAGGAATTCATTTAGGAACCCATATCCCTCTGATATTCAAAAGTGGTCTAATTGCTTCATCTTTGTTCTCTGAGAGTTTAGGCTAGACTTATTTAATAATGCCAGGAGGTTATATTTGAAGTAGCATTTATCTAGCATTCTTGAGCCTCCTTTCACCCCCAATAAACTTGATTTATGGGCCTGTAAATGATTTTGCCATTATTGCTGATTCTTCAACTTAAAAAAACAACAACTCTTAGAGAAGCCACTCTTAGAAAATGGAGCACAGTAGCAGCCCAGTAAAAGAAAATGTATGTTTCTGGCTAATTATCTTGCCTTGAATGATTCCATCTAATAGAATGCTAGTGTCAGGAAGGATGAAATTGAGTTGGGGCCCAATCAAGTTTTGAAGGTTTTCGTGTCTGCTTTATAAAATAAGATAAGATTAATCTTTTGGGAGATTAATTACCTCTATTGCCACCTGCTGGTAAACTTAGGTCTCATTTAATTCAGTTTGTATCTTTCTCACCTCTGATTAAACAAATTTTGGAATATGGACGTAGATTTGCAGCAAAAAAAACTTTTGCTACTTCAGAAGTGGTCACTACAGACACAGTGGCTGATGCATCTGGAAGAGGACATGCTAGGCAGGTCCCTAAGCACATAGGAGAACCAAAGTCACAGCTACACTGCTGGCAGGATTTAGACAAGGGTTTCCTCTGGCAGAGGCCCCTACCCTGACAATTCTTTGCTCCCTTGGGTTAATCTAAATGAATCCCTCCACCCCACCCACACACAGACCAGTTTTTAAAAACACACAACAGTTTTGACTGAATTTTTAAAAAATGTAGTCAGTCTTTGGGCCCTCCAAATGAGCATACCCTCCCCCACACAATATACACACAAACACATGCATGTACATGCTTAGGCAACGCCTCACTTTGGTCCTTGTGAAGAAGTTAACACTGACAGAGAGTCTTTGATTTATTCTACATGCAGGCTTTCTCTTGCCCCTCCCACTCACACACTTCATGCTTCTGCTCTTTCAAAATCTACACTTCATACTCAATACTTATACACTTAAGTATGACACAAATACTAGTACAAATGCAGGATGGCAAATGCAAGCATCGATTAGGAACTTTCTCGTTGCCCTTGCACATTTTTTAATATTTGTTGTAGTAGAAAATCCTCACTTTATCTGGAATCCTAGTAAGTAGAAGAGAAAATATGACCATTTCTCTCCTATGGTACCAACTCATGACATTAATTGATCATGATGTTTCCACCAAAGTAATGGAAGATTTTGAAGTAGCTTTTGTTTATACATTCACCTATTGAAGGGCATTTGGGTTATTTCAAGTTTTGGGTGATTGGGATTAGAGCTGCTATAAACATTCATGTATAGTTATAAGATTCCTGGGTCATATGGTTTGTGCATATTTATCTTTTTAAGAACCTGCCAAACCATTGTCCAGAGTGGCTTTATCATGCTACATTCCCACCAACAATATATGAGAGTTCCAATTTCTCTGCTTCTTTGCCAGCACTTGTTATTGCCAGTAATTTTTATTTTAGCCATTATAATAAGTGTGTAGTAGTATCTCATTATGGTGGTTGGGAGCTGTATGTACCCCAGAAAAACATTTCTTAAACTTAATCCATTTCTGGGAGTGTGAACCCATTGTAAGTAGGACCTTTTGATGAGGTTGCTTCAGTTAAGGTGTGGCCCACCTCAGTCAGGATGGGTCTTAATCCTTTTACTGGATCCTTTATAAGTGGAGTGACATTCAGACAGAGAGAGAAAAGCCACAGAGGGAGCAGCCAGAACCTGAACATCAACAGAACCTGGAAGAGAAGGGACACACTAGGAGACACCACCATGTGCCTTGCCATGTGGCAAGCTAAGGCCCAAGGAACGTTGGCAGTCAGCCCAAGAACGCCACAGTCTTGGGGAAGAAAGCATCGCCTTGATGATGCCCTGAATTGGGCTTTCTCTTCACCTCAAAACCATGAGCTAAAAAGTTCCCACTGTTTAAGCCATCCTTTTGCTTGAGCAGCGTAGGAAATGAAAACACTTATTGTGGTTTTAAGTTGCTTTTCTCTAATGCTAATACTGTCGAACAGCTTTTCATGTGCTTATTTGCCATCCAGATATCCTCTTTGGTGAAAGCTCTATTCAATTATTTTTTTCTACTTTTTTATTGGGTTGTTTGAGAGTTGTTTTGAGGGTTGTAATATATTCTGGATACATTTTTTGGTGAAGTGGCTCTTGAATAATCAAAAAAGGTAAAAATTTAGGCTTGTTTTAGTATGAGGTTATTCTACTCAATTCACTTTTTGGTGATTTAAATATGAGAGACCCAGTAACTCTTTATTAATTAACTTTTCCATTAACCAGAACTGTGAGTATTTTGAATGACTGGGTGCTCTTAAAAATGGTAAAGAAGGAAAGCTGGTGAGTTGCCATATTGGGCTCTAGAAAGGGTTATTTACCTCGGTGAATTCATGAAGGTCCCAGGGTTAGTCTGAAGCTTGAAAAGCTCAGAAATGTGATCTGGCCAGAATCCTAAGAGCTGATCCTACTTGAGGACACTGAGCTATGGTAACAAAGCTCTCAAGAGACCAATATACGAGGCCAGGGTGACAGCTTATACACTAAGGGAGCCTCTGGTGCTTTCTCCTATAGACCCATATGATAGTCATAAGATTCCTTGGTAAGCTTGGAGTTAGAGTAAGCAGGAGTGAGCCATATTAACAGTGTGATGAAGTTTTGCTGGGCTATAGTGGAGAAAGAAAAACAATTTAATGAATTTTTCTTAACCTAATTGACTCAACTTAAAGAGCTATCTTTGATTTGGGGGTTATGTCCTTTCCACACTTTGACAGATTCTGTATGAATTCATATTCTTAAGGTATAGTTATGTCTTGCTGACCTGGCAGCCATTTTGAAAGTGAAGAGATGGTCTCTACTCTAATTTCAACCTACTCTCCTGCATTTCTGAGACCTTTGGTGATACCTCTATGACCCTTCACCATTTCTAGGACAGCTGAACTTGACATTCACGGCCCTATATAATCTAGCCTCTAGCTTCCATTTTTGTTTTAAATCACTTTCCCATGTGAATCCTCTCCAGGTAAACTGGCTGCTTGCAACTCCTGGCATGCAGTCGCTTTTCTTTCCTCTGGATGTTTGCTTGTTCCATTCCTAGAAACCTCTCCCCTCAACATATGATGAATTCCAGCCTTCATGGCCCTCCTCAAATATTTTATCTTCCTTGATGTCTTCTGAACCAGAAATGAACGTGTATACTCCTCTGTATTCTTACAGCACCTATTGTCAGTACCATTCCTAAAATCCTACAATATCTTTCACTGTGGTAACTTGTGTAAGTTTTATGATCCCCATCAGATGGCAAGTTTCTGAAGGGGAAAAAAAAAGGGCCCGTTTTTTAAAACCTTAGCATGCCTCACAGTAATAGCACAGTGCTTCTTACAGTAGGTACTCAATAAAGGCCTGTCAAATGAATGAATGAAGAAATGAATGTATGAGAAATGGTGTAGGTGGTAGTTTGAGATTACTTTATGAATCTCAAAGAGAGAAAGATTGTTTTTAAACTAATCCATTCCTATGTGTGTGAGACCCATTTGACTGGATTACATTAGTGGGGTGTGATTTATGTTGAGTCTCTGCCATCTTGCTGGGTCTGATATAATGGGAGACACAGAGACTCAGACAGAGGAAAAAGGGAGCCAGCATATTTGATTCTGCAGTGTGAGAGAGACGATTGCTTAAGCACAAAGTCCCCAAGGGGCTGGGCCCATGGAGCAGCTCAAGGGGAGACCAGCCCTGCTCTATGCCTGATAACTTACAGCTGAAATTGGGAAGAGAGTGTGACAGCCATATAGGAGGCCCGGAAAGAGACAAGCCCTATGCTTGGTTGCTCAAAGCTGAGCTCCAAGAAACAGTAGCTCTGGAGGGGAAGGCAGAGACCTCTGCAGAGATTGGTGGCCATCTTGCTTCACCACATGGCAACAATGCCACGATCAACAGTAGCTGGCTTTTGTGAGAAAACACCTTTTATGGTGCCTCGAGTTGGACTTTTCACAGCCTTGGAACTGTAAACTTTTACCCCAAATAAATACCCTTTATAAAAGCCAACTCATTTCTGGTACTTCGCAACGGCAGCCCTTTTGGCAAACTAAAACAGTATATTTAAATTCTTGCAACAGAATTCCTCTTCTCGCCTATGGTTACCTACAAACTTTGATACTCAAACATCCTCTCATACACGCATCCTATGCAAATATACAGATCGAGGGCTCCCTTGGGCTCTCTCCTCAGATGCATGAGTCTGCGAGTATGCCCTGCGCATCAGCAAGCCTAGGCAGAAGGGAAAACAAGCAGGCACTCGCAAATGGGGAAGTCATTTGCAGCTCCTCCCCTTATGTTACTGGCTGAATCACCTTATTTAAAACAAACAGAGAGCTGGAAGCAGAACTCAAGTGGTCGGCTATTAAAAAGTTCTGTTACCAAAACACAGACCTAGTCTTTAAAAATATAAAGCAGCAAACCCTGAAGTCTACTCCTGATCTTTAGCTTCTCTGCCACCAGAGCCTTCCTATCATCTCCCTTTAGGACCCTTAGGGGCCACGTGTTCTTATTACATGGAGGCTATTTTTAGATTTTACTTGGCCAGGGGTCACTATGTAGTGTTTCCACTAATCTCAAAGAGACTTTTCTTGTCTTTCCTTTTCTTCCCATCCCACAGGGCAAGGACTCCCCCAAAGGCAATCCAGCTCTTTTCCTCATGGTCTACGGCTTGTCAGGGAAGTTTCTGAGGGCTACAGGGAAGTCAGGCCTACAGTCCAGAGCCCCAGGGACAAGAGAGCTGCTTAGAGCCAGCAGAAATGACCAAAAGAGGAAACTGGGGAGTGATCCATTTCACACAAGGGAGATGCTCACTGAGTGGTCCTGTGAGCTGGGCTGCTAAAGTGCTGCCTATCCAGGCACAAGCCAAGGAAGGGGATAGAGTGGCCCTACTTCAAGCACTCTGACCCTAAGTCCTGAAGGTATGATTTAGTCCTTTGGTTGGCCAGAAGATATCTACACCTCTCTGCACTTGCCTGTCAGCCCCCACCATATCCCCTTCCTCCATCTTCATAAAAACACGTTATAGCACAGAATAATAATATGTGCTGCTGAAGATATAATGAATGGAAATTCTCAAATATTGTTGGTGGGAGTGTAACTGACAAATCATTTTGGAAAACCATTTAGCAGTATCTAATAAAGCTGAACCCACACTTCTCCTATGACCCAGAAATTTCATCCTAGGTACATATGTACCAAAGAGAAATGAATGCACATGTGCATCAAAAGGTTTGTACCAGAATGCTCATAGTGGCTTTGTTTGTAATGGTGTCAATCTGGAAACAACCCAAATGCCCATTCAGTAGTAAAGTGAATAAATTGTGTTAAATTCATTTGATGGAAGACCACACAGCAATTTTACAAAGTGAAGGAGCTACTGTTACACAATAACATGGCTGAATCTTAGAGATATTATATTGAGTGAAAGCAGCCAGACACAAAAGAGTTCATACTGTATTATTTCTATATGGATTTCAAGAATAAGCAGAACTCGTCTATGGTAATAGGAGTCAGGGTAATGATTACCTTGAGTGTGATGGAGAGAGAGTATTAACTGGGAAGGTGTACAAAGGAGCATTCCGGGGTATTGCAAATGTTTTATATCTTGATCTTAGTGGCAGTTACATATTTTTACATATATCATTGAACTTCACACTTAGGACAGAGCCCTTTACTATATGTATACTCTACCTCAATTTAAAAAAATGGTATAGCAACATTAAAGAATATTTAGAGAAGAAATTAGAATTCTACCATACTAAAATGGCAATTGAAATTATTATATATGTTTCCAGCCTTTGAATATATAAATATTTGTTTTTCTACAGTTGTAATCCCAGTGTGCTTCTCGTTTCTTCTTATATATTTAATTATATACATTTCCCATCATACAACATAGGTATTAAGAGATACAAAATGAGCAAGTCATAGGCAAGTGGCTGAATCACATGTGTAGATGTCCCTTTACCATTCAGGATAACATGTGCTTCAACAGAGACAAGACCCAGTGGCCATGGGAACACTCAAGTCTGCCTATAGAATTCAGAGAAGCCTTCACAGACAAAGTAACATCTGAGCAGTGGTTGGGTGGGTGTAGCGCTTTTTCAGTGGCAAACTACTAATCAAAGTAAAATTTCAGAGATAAAGCTGGGAGATGGGGATTCATATGGATGTTTAAGTTTTATACAAATAGACTATGATTTCAAATTAAAACTTCTTTTTGTCTCAGTCCTGGTTGATGCAAAGCTCTTGTGAATTCTTCCCACCAGACCTGCATATTTACATATCAGAAAAAGTGTAGTTAAACATCCTCTAATCCGTGATCCTTGTGAATCACCAATATGATTCATCTTCACAAACTTCTCATTGGGCTGCAGATGGAAAAAGGATGGGAAATAGAAAGGAATTTATGGTCACCACAGGCTACAACCTAGCAGTGTTTGTTTGGATTTTTAAAATAAAATGAAACTATTGGCTTGTTTGTTGTCTTTTAAAAAGTAAAGTGAATTAAAATACTGATTAAATAATATTCTGATGATTTGATTATACAATACCTACTTATAGGGTGGAATATAAAGGGAGACTTTAAAATCACTTTGTACTGTGCCAGGCATATAGAAATTGTCAGCAATGGTAGTTATTACCATGCCCAAGTTCTTTAACAGAGGACCTTATTATATTACCTAGAAATGCCTTCTAAATTTATTCCTTGTCTCTTTAAAAAAAAATTGCATTACAAAATTGAGTGTATAGTATGATCTCAACTATATAATGAAAAAAGACTTGAAGGAACTATACTAAAAGGTTAGCAATGGTTGACTCTAGGTGTCAGAATCATTAGTGTTTTTTCCCTGTTTCTTTGTACTTTTCAAGATTTTCCAAACTATCTATAATGAACATTGATTCTCTGATGATTTGGAAAACTGCTAAATATATATTTATAAATATGTATTATATATATATATATATATATTTGCAAGATAAGTTTTTTTTATTCAATCATTCTGTGAAAAATTCTCAGTAATATTAACATATTGCTGTCCAATGATCTTCCCACTGGCATACCCATACCCCTTTTTTTCATTTTAGATTGAAAAAAAAATTTAATACAAATAGGCTAACTTTGATTTAAAGTAAACATATAAAAATTGAGAAGAATATTGCTTGCAACAATAGACATGAAACTGAAAAGTGGAAGAATGAACTCAGTGTGGTGTACAAAAATGGCTCACTACTCAATCACTCTAGTACATCTGAAAAAAAATATCTCAACCAGATGATTCCCTTTGCTGCACATTGTTTCTTTCAGTCCTCAAAATCTGATTAATTATTTAACTTTATAAATAAAAAGAGATTACATTGTCCAGCAGAGAAAGGTTGTTTTTAATCTAATTTATCCTTTAGAGGTTTTGCCATTTTCCACCTGCATGACCTTGGGTAAGTTACTTTACCCTTTGAATCCTAGTTTTCTTCTTAGTAAAATGGGGATGATAAATACCTCCCTCAAAGGACTGTGTGAAGATTAAATGAGAAAATATAAGCAAATCATCTAGCACAGTCCTACCTATCCAATAATAATTTGGCAAAAATGGTAATGTAACCTCTAGCTTTTCTTACAGTATTACCATCTTCATGAGCCAGTTTTGACCAGTCTTGAAAATGGAGTGACACCAATACCTGTGCCACTGCCATAGTCTGCGTACTACATGCTTTCCTTCTTTCAACTGTGCCTGAGAACTGCCTGACTCAAATTTCAGAAAATTAATGCAGTCCTAAGGGCTATTATATTAGTGTAAATAATGGGATGATGTGGTAAAATGCAGGCACATGTGCTTTGAATTTGGAAAGACCAGAGTTTTAAATCTTACAAATTATTAATTGTGTGATCTTGGGCAAGTGACTTAAGTTTTAGAGTCTTGATTTCCTTATTTTTTGTAATTTTAACTAACATCCATTGAGCTTTCATTACATGCCAGACACTGGTTTTATATACTTTATCTCATTTAATTCACACAGCAATTATTATTCCCATTAATAGATGAAGAAGAGGTAAGGTAAGCTGCCTGAAGTCACCAAGGGGTTAATGGTAGAGTCTGGAATTTACCCCAGCAATCTGTCTGGGTTTGAAGCCTCTACACATAATCACCTCCTTACACCAGCCCCACAAGCCATTCATCTTCATTTTTTGCCTTTATCTATATGACAGGAGAATGGCATGATGGGTCACATTGGGATCAGACTGCTCCAGAGAGCTATCAAGTATTGTGCCTTTCTTATATTCTTTTTTTGTTTTCTTCAGGAGGTATCAGGGATTGAACCTAGATCACCTCCTACATGGGAAGCAGTGCTCAACCACTGAGCAACATCTGTTCCCCCATGTTCTTTTTTTTCCTCTGAGATGGCTTCCTTGTGTCTGCTCACTGTGTCTGCTTGTTGTGTCTGCTCATTGTCTCTGCTCATTGTGTCTGCTTGCTGTCTGCTCTCGTTATCTGCTTGTCTTTTTTAGGAGGCACCGGGAACTGAACCTGGGACTTCCCATGTGGGAGGTGGGTGGCCAACTGCTTGAGCCACATCCTCTCCCTCTCCCATGTTCTTTTGAGGCTGAGGAGGCAGGATCCACTATGGTGGGATTGAGATGGCCTAGAGGCCTAGCATCTTAGGACTTGTCAAAAATCTACTACACACCAGTTTTGTGATCATTAGTGCTATTTGAAAAATATATATATATATATATTTTTAAAGATTTATTTATTTTATTTATCCCCCCCCCTTGCTGCTTGTGCTGCTGTGTCCATTCGCTGCGTGTCTTCTCTGTGTCTGCTTATCTCCCCCTTGCTGTGAGGTCTTGCCGCATCAGCCCACGGCGCCGCGCAAGCCGGCCTGCCCTCACAAGGAGGCACTGGGAAGCGAACCAGGGGCCTCCCATATGGTAAACGGGTGCTCTATCCA
>JAQZBX010033751.1:0-25258 GCA_029593785.1 Cabassous unicinctus
TAAAGAGATTGCTTTCAAAAATGAGCAAAATCTCATCCAATCAGCTGTTGCCCTTAAAAAGAGAATGGATCATTTCAGAAATCAGAAGGAAGAATTTCCATCTATACTTGTCAGCCAGCTTCCCCTGGTGAATTTATCCAAAACTTTCATCAGTTTTCTCAGATTATAGCTTGCATCTTACATCCCCATGGTTGTATAAGCCAACCCCTATAAATAAATTTCAAAGTAACTCAATTTGGTTCTGTTTTGCTGGAGAAACCCAACTAATACAAACCTCAGTATGCAATTTGAGCTTTATGGGAAATAAAGCAAAATTATTATACTTTATTAATTACATTGTATACAATGTTTCAAACATAATAAAATAAAAAATAATACATTAATCCTGCAATGTGATTTTTTCATATTTCACATAGGGATGAAGAAGAAATAAAAGATTCCTGGAGGATTTTACAGGAGTATTATTTTCCTCATTTTCTTGAAGAAAAATATTGGGATATAACAGTCCTAAGGTAATGAAAATATTATAATAGTTTTATTTTAGAATGGCTATGAATTTGTTTTATATTCAGCTCTATAAACACCCAAGAAATATTTTTTGATGTGTGAGGAGTGTAGAACATTTTATTTGTTTCACATTACTATACAGATAACGCTGCCACTTGTGTTGCTATGACCATCATAAACCAGCTCATTTTTTTTTCTTTATTTTTAAAGAAGCTTTAGATTATATAAATGTTACATTGAAAACATAGGGAATTCCCATATACCAAAACCCCTACCTCTCCCACAGTTTCCCTATTATCAATATCTTTCATTAGTTTGGTACTTTTGTTAAAATTGATGAACACATATTAAAACATTACTACTAAACATGATCTATAGTTAAAATTATAATTTACACTTTGCCCAGCAAAATTTTACAGGTTTTTAAAAAAATGCATAATGGTGTATATCCATGTATTAGTCAGCCAAAGGGGTGCTAATGTGAAATACCAAAAATGGGTTGGTCTTTATAAAGGGTATTTATTTGGGGTAGAATTCCACAGACACCAGGCCATAAAGTGTTAAGTTTCTTCTCTCACCAAAGTCCATTGCCACGTGTTGGAGCAAGACAGCTGCCGACTTTGCAAGGGTTCAGGCTTCTTGGGTTCCTGTCTTCCCGGGGCTGTGTTTCTCTCCAGGCTTAGCTCTTCTGGTTCCTCCACAAGTTCAGCTGTAGACTATCAGGCGAACGGCTCACTTCTCTTCTCCTGGGGCCTTCTTTCCAACATCAAAAATCCATCATCAAACTGCTTCTCAAAAACTACTTCTTAAAAACTGCTCTCTGCCTTTCCTTTTATATTCGATTCCCCACCCACCAAGGGGTGAGGCTCAACGCCCTACTGACGTGGCCCAGTCAACACCCTAATCATAACTTAATCATGCCCAGATTAACAGATTACTTTACAAGCATGATCCAATTATATTTTTGGAATTCATAATTACATCAAACTGCCCAATGGCCACAATCCATCATTGTAGTATCAGGCAGAACAATTCCAATGACCTAAAAGTGCCTCATGGCTGAACTTTTCTTCCCTTTCTTTCACCTCAAACTTCTGGTGCCCACCACCTTTATATTAATGTTACAATTTCAAAGTATTTTTAGTAAATTTATTTTTATATCAATGTTACAATTTAGTCAGTTAATGCAAGATATTAACAATCAAATCAAATCAAATTTAGTCAGCAGTTGCACCCACATGCCTTAATTTTTTCACTCTTTAATCTTGAGGAATTTAATATGATACCTAATCTGTCTGCCTCAGGCTGAAAACAAATGTCAATATTATGGGACAGAAGAATGGAACTGTTTGCTTGCTGTTGAAGAAACTCCTTGCCTTTGGAATGGGTCTGGTCCATCATCATCATTTTGTAGTTGTCCAGGGCAAGCCCAAAGAACTAAAGAATAGGTTCTGACTATATATCTGCTGGGTTTCAGGTTTCAACTGGCATAAGAACAATCCAAAGGTTTTAAGTCTGTCAAAAATATACTTAATAGGTACTATGAAAATTATATATTCAAATAAAAGAAGTAGAAGCCTCATGATTAGGGGATTTATAGTTGACTATAGCTATGTTATATTGGGGAAATAACATTCTATTAGTCAATATATTTATCCTTGTGCCAATGGCATGTTATTTTGACTACTGTAGCTTTGTAATATGCTTTATGAGTCCTCTCAAGATGTTTTTGGATATTTGTTGCCACATAGTGATCCAAATAATTTTGATAAATTACTTTTCTATATATGCAAACCTGCTGTTGGAATTTTTATTGGGGTTGTTTTGAATCTGTTAATCAATTTTTGTAGACTTGATATCTTAATATTTTGACTTCCAAACATAAACACAAAATAACCTTTGGTTTATTTAGTTTATCTTTGATTTTTAAAGCAGTGCTGTATATATTTTTTCTTTACAAGACCTATGCATCCTTAGTTAAATTTATTCCTAGATAATTGATTCTTATAGTTATTATTGTAAATTGAACTTTCTCTTGATTTCCTCCTCAGACTGCTCATTACTATTATATAGAAACACTACCAATTTTTGCATGTTGATCATATATCCTGCCACTTTTTTGAACTCATCTATTAGCTCTAGTAGCTTTGTGGTAGATTTCTCAGGACTTTCAATACACAAGATCAATTTAATGGCAAATTGTGATAGTTTTACTTCTCTTTTTTCCAATGTGGATAACTTTTCTTTCTTTTTCTTGCCTAACTGTTTTAGAGAGAAACTAACTAATCTTGAATAATAATGGTGTCAGTGGGTATTCTTGCCTTGTTCCAGATATTAGAGGAAAAGCCTTCAGTTGTTCACCACTGAGTATGATGTTAGCTCTGGCTTTTTCATATATGCCCATTATTTTTGGAGGAAGTTTCCTTCAATTCTTGGCTTTCAAAATGTTTTTATGAAGGTAGCATAATGGATTTGGGGAATCCTTTTCTTCATTGATAGAGATGGTCATGTAGTTTTTCTCCATGTATTTGTTAACATGGTGTATTGCATTAATTGATTTTCTTGTGTTGAATTGCCCTTGCATACTTAAATGAAATCCACTTGATCACTGTGCAGAATTCATCTAATGTCTTGTTGGATAACATTGGCAAGTATTTTGAGGAAGATTTTTACACCTGAATTCATTAGAGCATTTTGTCTGTAATTTTCTTTCCTTGTAACATCTTTTTTTTTTTTTTTCTTTTTGGCTTTCATAGTAGCCTGATTCTTCACCGAATGTGTTAGGCAATCTCCATTTTCTTCAGATTTTTGAGGAATTAGAGTAAGATTGGTATTAGTTATTTTTGGAATGTTTGGTAGAATTAAACTGTGAAGCCATCTGATAGGATGGCTTTTAATTTTCAGAGATTTTTGATGACTAATTCAATCTCATTATTACTTGTCATTCATCTATTAAGGTTTTCTATTAATTCTAGAGTCAGTTTAGTTTGTTTCTGCATTTCCAGGAATTCATCCCTTTAATCTCAGTTGTCCAATTTGTTGACATGCAGAATTTCATATCCTCTTATGACCTTTTTAATTTAGTGGGGTCAGTTTTGATGTCCCCTCTCTCTTTTCTGATTTATTTGCCTCTTCTCCCATTTTTATTTTTATTTTTTGCTATTCTATCTAAGGGTTTGTCAATTTTATCTCAAACACCAGCTTTTGGTTTTGTTAATTCCCTCTATTGTTCTTTTTTCTGTTGTTGTCATTCTTGACATAATTTATTTCTGCTCTAATCTTTGCTATTTCTTTTCTTCTGCTTCCTAGGGATTAGTTTGCAGTACTTTTACTAGTTCCTCCAAGGTGTGCAATTTGGTCTTTGATTTTAGCTCTTTCTTCTTTTTAAATGCAGGCACTTAGAGTTATAATTTTCCCTCTCACTACTGCCTTCAATGCATCCCACAACATTTGAAATGTTGTGTTTTCATACTCATTTTTCTTGAGATAGTGACTGATTTGTCTTGCAATTTCTTCTTTTACCCACTGACTATTTTAAGAGTTTGTTATTTAAAATTCATATATTTGTGAATTTAGTTGTATTTATACCTTTTATTCATTATTTATTTTCAGATTAATTCCATTGTGGTAAGAGACAAAGAGTTTTTTTTTAATTATTTTAATCTTTCTAAAATCATTGAGACATGTTCTATGATTAACTTGTGGTCTATCTTGAATAATCATCCATGAGCATTCAACATCAATGTATATTTTGCTGTTTTGGGATGTTATATTCTGTATATATCTTTTAGGTCTAGTTTTTCTAATGTATTATTCAAGATCACTTTTTTTACTGATCCTTTGTCAAAATATTCTGTCTATTGTTGAGAATGGTGCATTGAAGTAAAAAGAAAAATATTTTCTTTTTATGTTTCTTTCTTCTTGGTAGAGTGTCACTTTTATTAATATATAGTGACCTTCTTTGTCCCTTACAACAGTTTTGTATTAAAGACTATTTTATCTGACATAAGTATAGCAATCCCAAGTTTTCTTGGATACTATTTGAGTGGAATAGCATTTCTCAAAATTTCACTTTCAATCTATTTGTGACCTTGGGTATAAGTTGAGTCTCTTGTAGAGGGCATAAAAATGGTTCATATTTAAAAAATACATTCTGCCAATCTATGTCTCTTAATTTGTGTGTTTAATACATTAACATGCAATGTTATTTCTGTAAAGGCAGTATTGCTTCAACCACTCTATCTCTAGGCTTATTTCATATTTTATTTTTGTTCTCTTCTTACCCTCTTAGCTATGCTTGCCAAAATAATCTTCAGAGGTAGGCAAGGCTCAACTGTCTTACAAAAACAATGGAGGAGGAAGGACAAAAATCAATCTGAGGGAACTGCTTTGGGAATCTGCAGACCTGGAGAGTGCTGCACATCATCCAGGAGGGAGAGGTACAAAGAGACAAGAGGTCAAAAGAAAACCATGAGTTACTCACTCATGGCTGAAAATGGCACATATGCCACACTGTCAAGGTGAATAACCTTGGTAAAACTCCTGGCTTACTGCAGTCAACTGAGTGGTACAGAACGTTCTCTTCCCTGTCAGAGGGGTCTTGTGGAAGGCGGAGGGTAGTTCCCTTCAGTAAGAATAGAGAGCTGAGCTTCCATTGAATCTCAGAAAATGACCCAAGCCAGCACTGAAGCAGACCCAGGGAGAGGTGAGGAGGATCTGATATGGCTGGCAGTCACACCCAACTGCTCTGGATGAGAAAGGAATTAGGTCAGTGAATGGGCTGAGACAGGCACCTAACCAGTCCTGAAGAGAAGGAAGCCAAGAGAGATAGTTGGCAAATTGTTAGAAGCCCAACTTTCCTGATTGAAAGGGGTCACAGGGAGACATAAAAGCTTTCAGAAGACTTCATAACCTGTAGAGTGGGTTTACTTCAGTGTAGGAACACCTGTCTCACATATACAAGGTCCCTGGTTTGATTCCTGGTACCCAATAATGAAAGAATCCAGAGAGTGACCAACTGGGTTGTTATACAGTCAGCACCTTACAGCAGGTAACTCATAGTCTGAGATTTTTTTTTTATCTGTTTTTTTTTAATTATTATTATTATCTTCTTATTTTATTTTTTATTCTTTATTTTTTGACTAAAACTGGTTACTTTACTTGTGGAGAACAGGCTGCAGTGTGATTGATAGATGAGCACCAGCAGCCTGTGATGACTACTAGGGTCCTAAGAGGGAAGCCTGTTTTTCTTAGATTTTTATTTTGTTTTTGTTGTTGTTGTTGTTGTTGTTGTTGTTGTTGTTGTTTCTCTTTCATTGTTTCCTTTTTCCCTTTTCCTTATTTGTTCTCCTTATGTTCTTTATTTCTTTACTTTCATTTTCCCTTCTTCCATTACTTTTTTCATTCCACCTTTTCTTGATTGCTTTTCATTTTAATGCTTTTTTCTTTTTTTTCTCTTCTTATCTTTCCAGTGTTTTATTTTATTCTCTTTTTTTCTTGTTTATTATTTTCATTCACACTTTTTTGTTCTAATTCCTTTGTGTGTTTTATGATTTTTTAGTCTTATTACTTAATTATTTCCCTTGGTCTTTTATGGTTCTTTTTCTATCTTTTAAAAAATTATTACTATCATGTTTTTCCTTTTCATCTCTCTTTTCTTTCCTTTGGTTTTAATATCTTTTTAAAGAAACAAAGACACAGCTACAAAGCTATAGAATAAGAGGGAGCAAGTATCAAAAAGGATCCTTACCACACAAAAATAAACAAAATAAAACCCTAGTGTAGAAAGAGAAGCTAACCATCTGAATAAGCCCATCAAGATAAACAGATGTCTAGACACCAATAAAAAAATTACAAGTCATACTAAGAAACAATAAGAAATGGCCCAGTGTAATGAACAAACTAAAAAACAGAAGGAGATGCATAATGTGGACAAACTAATCAATGATATCAAAAAATAACATGAATTTACTTAGTGAAGTGAAGGAAGATATAAAGGATATAAGAAGATACTGGGAGAACATACTTAAGGAATCACAAACATACCTAAAAAGATAATAGATCTGATGGTGATGAATGCACAATGCAAGAAATCAAAATTATGCAGCAAGCACATAACAACAGATTTGAACTGGCAGAGGAAAAAATTACTGACATCAAATATAGTACAACTGAAATCAGACAGATAGTAGAAAAGATAGCTAAAAAGAAAAAATTCAGCAGGGACACAGGTAATTGAACGACAACATGAAATGCACAAACATATGCATTTTAGCCAGCACACAGGTAGAAGGGAAAGGAGGCAGTAAAAGGTTGGAAGAAATAGTGGCTGAATATTCCCCAACTTTTTGAGGAACACGGACGTACATGGCCAGGAAGTGCAGTGCACCCCAAACAGTATAAATTGTAAGAAATCTACCTAAAGACATATAATTATAAATTTGTCAAATAATTAAGAGAAGGGGAGAATACTGAAAGTAGAAAGAGAAATGAGATTCATCACTTAGAAGGGAAGTTCAATAAAATCAAGCATTGATTTTTCATGTAAAAACATGGAGGCCAGAAGGCAGGGGTATTACAAAGATGAGCTAAAAGAATACAAAAAAGAAAATAAAAACCACTGCCAGCCAAGAATGCTGTATCTTACAAAGCTGTCCTTCAAAAATGAAGATGAGTTCAAAGACTTTACAAAAAACAAAAACTGATAGAATATGTTGCCAAAAGACCAGATTTGCAAGAGTTACTAAATGGGATGCTGCAGCCTGAAAGGGAAAAACAGGGCAAAAAATATGGAAGAGTTTAGAAATGAAGATTATTAATAAGGGTAAACTAAAGGATAAGAAGACAGACAATAGAATGGTATGACAAGAAAGAGCTGAAGAATAAAATGGATGAAGCAAGTAATACACTTGCAGTAATAATGCTGAATGCTAATGGATTAAACATCCCAATCAAAAAACACAGACTGATAGAATGGATAAAAAAAATGAGCCAACTATATGATGTCTACAAGAGACCCACCTCAGACATAAGGAAACAACTAGGTTTAAATTGAAGGTTGGAAAAAAGGTAATCCATGGAAAATAGTAACAAAAAAAAGAGCTGGAGTAAACCAGGTAAATGTGAAATAGCAACACTATAGTATATGAACAATATGTACTCAATGCAACTGGCAAATTGTTCCCATCAGTATTATGTAAGTTTCTTATATAAAATCAATACTTGCTTTAATTTGAGCAGGGCTGGAGATATATTTTTGGATACTTTGTATTTCTTTAACCCTTCCTTATTCATACTCTTTAATTAAAACAATCTATCTGGATCTATAACCTTTTAGTATGATTCTTTTGATAAAGGTTTTGAGTTTTTCTGCTTCATAAAATTATGAGTTAACAAAATGTTATCTGCTGTAATTCAATCCAATAAGATGTGAAGAATTCCAAAATAGGAATATGTTTATCTAGAAAAAATTATGGCTTAAATGGAAGTTAAATAACTAAATCCATATTTTTTTCATATTTAGAGATTACTATGTCCAATAGTTAGAGTTGTAATATAAAAATTAGAATTGTTTTAAATAACTTTGTTTATATTTTACTTTTTATTTAAATTTATAAATGTTTGTTGCTATGGTATCTATTTTTTATCATTGATTATATTAAATATAACCTGGCCATGCACTCTCTTTTAAAATTTGTTATTTTTTCAATCTATTTTTCTATTTTTCTATTCATTTTGCAATTTTACAATAAAGGACATTTTAACTGCTAAAAAAGCTTTGTACACTTTGTACACTTTGTATGTGAATATATCTCAATAAAACTGCTTAATAAACAAATAAATAATTGTGCAAGAAGAGCCAGAAATAGCAGGTATGTACAGCAGGGGAAACAGAGATTCAGGGCTGAGGAAATTCTTTTTTGGCTTTTGTTTTAGTTTATTATTATATTTTGAAAAACTGAAAATGCTTTAATGATGATTGAAGTGATGAAAGCAAATATGTGAATATACCAAACACCATTGATAGTACACTGTGGATAAATTATATGCATTATTGATATATATCAATAAAATTGATTTGTTTAAAAAATCTGACATATATAGGCCTAAAGTAAATATGGCTAACATAAATAATGCCTTGACTGTAATAACATTGAATGATAATAGGTTAAACTCTCCAGTCAAGAGAAACAGATTGGCAAAATGGATAAGGAAATATTACCCAACTATTATATATGTTGTCTACAAAATCTTACCTTAGATCCAGGGATGCAGAGAGGTTGCAAGTCAATGGTTGGAAAATGATTTTATTGCAAACAATAACCAAAAAGGGTGGGAGAAGCTATACTAATATTGAACAAAATAGGCTTTGCATGCAAAATTCTTGTAAGAGACAAAGAAGGATGCTATATATTAATAAAAGGTATAATCTATCAAGAAGAATCATAAAAATGTATTAACCTTAAAAAATGGTGCCCTGAAATACATTAGGTAAACATTGGAAAAACTAAGTGGATAAATAGATGCCTCTACAATTATAGTGGGTGACTTTAATATACCATAATCACCTTTAGATAAAACATCTAGATGTAGGGTTATTAAGAAACAGCTACAATGAATAAAAATTTGGAGGCTCTAGACTTAATTCATACATACAGAACATTACACACAAATACATAAGGATATACATTCTTCTGGAGCACACATTGATTATTTACCAAGAATGATCAATATGCTAGTTCACAGAACAACACTCAGTGAATTCAGAAAGATTGAAATTATACCAGGTAAGCTCTCTGACAACAAAGGAATGAAGGTGAAAATCAGTAAGTGGCAGAAAACCAGAACAGACACAAAAGTATGGAAGTTAAACAACACAGTCTTAGATAATCTGTGAGTCAAGGAGGAAATTGTAAATGATATTAACTACCTTGGAATGAATGAAAATGAAAGCACAACATATCAAAACATATAGGATGCAGCAAAAGAAGTTCTGAGTGGGAAAATTATAACCATAAATGACTATATTAAATAACAAGAAAGAGCTAAAATCAAAGACCTAACTGTACACCTGGAGGAATTATAAAAAGAACAACAAACTAATCCCAAAGCAAACACAAAGAAAGAAATAACAAAGGCAAGGGTAGACCTAAGTAATATTGAGAACAACAACAGCAAAAAAAGAAACCTAGAAAAATAAACAAAACTAAAAGCTCATTCTTTGAGAAGATTAATAAATTTGATATACCTTTAGCAAGACTAACGAAGAAAAAGAGAGAAGGTACAAACACATAAAATAAAAAATGGAAGAGGATATCACCACTGTTCCCATAGAAACAAAGATAATCAAAAGAGAATACTTTGAAAAATTGTATGCTAATAAGAGGGATAACTTAGATGAAATGGACATATTTCTGGAAACACACAAGCAGCCTACATTTATGAGAGAAGAAATTGATTAATGCAATAGAGAAATCACAAGTAATGTGAATGAATTAGTCCCCAAAAACCTCCCAACTAAGAAGAGCCCAGGACCAAATGACTTCAGAGGTGAATTCTACCAAACATTCTGGAAAGAAATAACAACAATCCTAGTTAAACACTTGCAAAATATATAAGTGAAAGGAACATTGCTTAAATCATTTCATGATGCCAGCATCACCCTAATACCAAAAAGCCACACAAAGACACCACAAGAAAAGAAAACTATAGAACAATTTCTCTAAAGAACCTGGATGATAAAATCCTCAACAAAATACTTTCTAATCATATTCAACAACACATAAAAAGAATTATACACTGTGACCAAGTGGGATTCATCCAAGTTATGCAAGGGTGGTTCAACCTAAGAAAAATCAATGTAATACACCACATTAACAGATTGAAATACAATAATCACATAAGAAACTCTATTGATGCAGAAAAAGGATTTGACCAAATTCATCATCCTTTCTTGATAAAAAGAGTTCAAAAGATAGGAATAGAAGTAAACTTCCTCAACATGATAAAGGGTATATATGAAAAACACAGCTAACATCATATTCAAAGGTGAAATTCTAGACTTTCCATTTAAGATCTGGAAAATGATATGGATACTCACTCTCCCTGCTCTTATATAACTTTGTGTTAGAAGCACTTGCTCAAGCACTTAGACAAGAAAAAAACACAGAAGATATCCGAATTGCAATGTAAGAAATAAAATTTTCAATATTTGCAAGTGACAAGATTCTGTACATAGAATACCCTGAGAAATATACAATAAAACTTCTAGAGCTGATAAATAATTACAGTAAATTGTCAGGATATAAGATAAACACAGAAAAACCAATAGCATTTCTGTACACCACTAGTGAGTAATCTGAAGAGGAAATCTAGAAAAAAAAATTTAAATTAGCAACTAAAAGAATAAAATACCTAGAAATAAATTTAACTAAAGATTTAAAGGACTTGTACACAGAAAACTGCACAATGTTGTTAACGGAAATTGAAGATGTAAATGAATGGAAAAATATTCCATGTTCATGGTTTGGAAGACTAAATATCATTAAGATGTCTGTGGCACCCAAATTGATTTACAGATTTAATACAATCTCAGTAAAATTATAAGAGCATATTTTAATGAATTGGAAAGGCTAGTTGTGAAAATTACTTGGAAGGGAAATGGCCCCCAATAGCAAAATTATATTGAAAAAGAAAGGTGAAATTGGGGGAATTACAGTACTTGGCTGTAAACATATTAGAAAGCTACAGTGTTCAAAACTGTTTAGTATTGGCACAAGGATAGACATACTGACCAATGAAACCAAACTGAGAGTTCTGATATAGATCCTTACATATCCAGTCAACTGATATTCAACAAGGCCACGAAGCCCACTCAATTGGGAAAGAATGACCACATCAACAAATGATGTTTGGAAAACTGTAAATCTATATCCAAAAGAATGAGAGGATCACCATCTCATGTCTTATACAAAATGTAACTCAAGCTCAAAGACCTAAATATATGAGCCAAGACCATAAAGCTCCTAGAAGATAATGTAGGGAAGCATCTATGAACTCTTATTCTAGGATATGGTTTCATAAACTTTATCTCCAAAGCACAAGCAATGAGAGATAAAGTAGATAAATTGGACTTCCTCAAAATTAAAAACTTTTGCATGTCAAAAGAGTTTGTCAAGAAAGTAAAAAGGCACCCTAATTGTATTACTCTGCCAAATGAATGCTGATCCATACTATCAGAAATTGGTTGGCTTTTATAAAGGGTATTTATTTTAGGTAAAATCTTGCAGTTACAATCCCTTAAAGAGTCCAACTCAAGGTAAGTCTCTCACCAAAGTCAGTTGCCATATGTTGAAGCAAGATGATTGCTGATCTCTGCCGGGTCTCTCCTTCTGGGGCACCCCCTTCCTCTTGAGGCATCATGGACCCAAGTTCTTCCTGACCTCAGCTGTAAGCTGTCATAGGGCTTGACTCTCACAGATTCTCAGCTGCTCAGCTGCACTATCTTTAACTTCAAACTAACAGGTAAATGGCTCATCTCTCCTCCTGTGGCTCCAGGATCAAAACTGACAAAGTTCTCTCCTCTGGCATCTATGGAGCTCTCTCTCTTCCCATGTGCCTTTTTGAGTGAGTATCCACTTCCACAGGTTTGCCAAGGGGGTGGTGACTCAACCTGAGTCATGCCTTACTGACTTGTTCCAATCAAAAGTCCTAAATTGATGTTTATCAAATAAACTTGAAATATTTAAATTTTATAAAATCAAAGTGTATCACATCCAGAGGAGCAGACTTGTTTACAAACATAATCTTTCTTTTTGTTGGGATTCATAACTAATCTAAAATGGCCACACTACTCAGTGGGAGAAAATATTTGGTAAACACTTTTCTGATAAAGGACTAATATCCAGGATATATGAAGAAATCCTACATCTCAAAAATAAGACAAACAACCCATTTTAAAAATAGGCAAGAGATTTTAATAGACACTTTTCCAAAAAGAAATACAAGTCTACAAAGCATATGAAAAGATGCTCAACATCACCAGCTATTAGGGAAATGCAAATCAATACTACCATGGGATATTATCTTCCACTTATTAGAATGTTGGCTATTAAAAAGAAAGAAAAACAGAGGGGTAGAAGTGTTGGAGAGGATCTGGAGGAAAGCAAACACTTATAAACTGCTTGTGGGAGTACAGAGTGGTGAAGCCAATGTGGACAGTTCCTCACGACTCATCAATCACATTCCTGGGTAGGGTATGTACACAGAAGAATTGAAAGCAGGGACATGAAGATATATATGCACGCCAATGTTCATAGTGGCACTATTCACTATTGCCAAAAGGTGGAAGCAGCACAAGTGTCCATCAACAGATGAACGGATAAGCAAATTGTGGTATATACATGCAATGGAATATTACTCCACTTCAAGAATGATAGCAGTATTAACACAAGGGACAACATGGAGGAATCTTATGTTAAGTGAAGTAAGCCAGTCACAGATGGAAAAATTTTACACGGTCTCACTGATAGGAGTTAAACAATAAGAGCAGACTCAAAGATTTAGAGTCTGGAAGATAGGTTATCAGGGATAGAAAGGGAGTAAAGGGTGGTGAGCTGATGATCAATATGAACAAAACCTATATAAGGTGGAAGGAGTATATTGGGCATGGATGATTGTGAGAGTGGTGCAGTGATGAGATTGGGTTCAACAGTCATGAAATGTGAGAAGGAGTAGTCTGGGGAGGTTGTGTTGGACTATCCATAGAACACTGGGGAGGGCTCAAAGAAGGAACAAGTGAAGTGTGGGGATTTGTTAGTGTGTGGTTTAAACTATATTGGTGAGTATGTTCTTTGGCAACTATTGCAGGGGAGGGTTACTGGTGCAGATTGTCAGGGGTAGGGGAATATGAAGGATAGGGTGCACATGGGGCATGTTCCTATGGAATTTGAAAGTGTTTATCTTGTCATAATGTGTTATCTCATTGGTTGGAGACCCACTGAATAAACAAGAAAATATTAAACTCCTGTCCTGGGGTGTCCTGCTATGTTCTGAGTTAGAGGAGCAAGAATCTCTCAAGAACACAAGCAGTGCCTAATACAACAAATCAGACAAACATGTCAAGCACTCAGTATTATTGTATGTAACTATGAACTTTATTCTTCAAAAATTGAAAGTTAGTGGTTACCATAGGTTCCAAAGGGAGGGTGAGGGAAGAATACCATAGATAGAACATAGAGCATTTTTAGGGCATTGTTATTGTTCTGCATGCTCTTACAATGGTGGATACAGGCCATTTAAATTTTGTCAAAAGCAATAAAAGTGTTTGATGCAAATGTAAACAATAATGTAAACAATTAACCATGATTAGGAGCAATGCTTCAATATTTGTACATAAATTCTAACAAATATACCATATATATGTAAACTATTATGAATATGGGAATGTGGGAGGGAGAAGAGGGTTGGGTATGTCAAAATACTTTATATTTTCTGTATGACTTTATTGTAACCCAGAGTTCTTTTAAGATTAAGCAATAGAGTTAATACACTGGGGGAACATATGGAAGAAATTTTCACTGTAAATGTAAGATAATAGATTTTATGGTGATGAAAAACACAATAAAACATTTATTTTATTTTATTTTTAATTTTAATTTTGTGCTTTATTCATGGTTATATTTTCTTATTATTTTATTGCTCGTTTTTTTCCTTTGTTTTGGGGGAGGTTTTGGATCATGGAAGTGTCACATCTGTGGCAGGGGAGGATCACTGGTGTGGGGCATCAGTGATGGAGATGTGCGGTTGGGGTGCACCTTCGTCAAGCCTCTATGGCATATGAATATATTCAAGTGGTCATCAGATTCTTTTTCAGTGATTGGAGACCCCCACAATGACCAAAATAATATTGGTATCTCTTCCTGCAAGGTCCTGCTACATTCTCTAATATAGCGGCAAGTACACTCTGAATGTATGGAGAGTGCCTAGTGAAGGAGGACTGACCATTATGCCAGTCCCATGATATTGATGGTTACATTCATGAACCTTCTTTTGTGAAATTGAAACTTAGCCTATTTTTACATATTGTCTAAGATTTACTACCTGAGCACCTCCTTGTTGCCCAAGTGTGGCCTGTCTCTAAGCCAAACTCAGCAGATAAATACACCCTTTTTTCCCCCAGCATGGGACATGACTCCCAGGGATGAACCTCCCTGGCACCAAGGGATACCACTGCCTTCTCACCTGCATGGTTTAAGATTAGAAAGGAACATTTAATCGTATCACACATTCCTTGTTTGTGATGGATCACTTTTGCTGCTTTCAGGTTTCACTATCTCTGGCATTTTATTGTTTTATTATGTTTCTCAGAGTGGTTTTGTTAGGATTTATTCTGTTTGGAATATGCTGTGCTTTCTGACCATTTGCATCCAGGTCCCTCATAATAGTTGCGAAATATTTTGCCATTATTTCCTAAAACATTCTTTCTGCCTTCTTTCTCTTTTCTGTTGAGATAGTAATATTGTATATGTCTGTGTGTTTCATGCTGTCCTTCAATTCTCAGAGACCCTACTCATATTTTCAAATTATTTCCTCTATCTGTTCTTCTATCTGTATGATTTCAGATGTTTTATTTTCTAATTTGCTAATTTCTCCCTATGCCTGTTCAAATCTGCTCTGTGTGATTCTAGCCTGTTTATCTTGGCTATAATGCCTTTCATTACCATGAGTTCTGTTATTTTTCTATGCATATTTTCAATTTCTTTTGTACGCTCACTAAGTGTCTTCTTTATCTTTGTCTTAGTCTGCCACAGAAGTGCTAGTGCAAAGTACCAGAATTCTGTTGGCTTTTATAAAAGGTATTTACTTGGAGTAAAAGTTTACAGTCCAAAGGCCATGGAAACTT
The DNA here is from genome assembly GCA_029593785.1 of Cabassous unicinctus. Lineage (NCBI taxonomy): Eukaryota > Metazoa > Chordata > Mammalia > Cingulata > Chlamyphoridae > Cabassous > Cabassous unicinctus. The sequence goes on from JAQZBX010033751.1 coordinate 15,410, forward strand.
CAACTCAAGGCATCATAACAGGCACAGTCTCACCAAGTCAGCTGCCATGTGTTGAAGCAAGATGGTAAGTGATCTCTGCCTGGTGTCTCAGGGCTTCCTATACCAGTCTCTGAAATAGGGCTTGTTTTTTCTATGCTTCGTTGCCTGCACCAAACTCTTGCACTGCAAAATATCAGGGGAATGTCTCATCACTCCACAGAGCCCAAGGATAAAACAGGACAGAGCTCTGTTTCTCTTCCTGTCCATTCTTGAGTGAGTGCCCATTTATATCAGCCAACCAAGGGGGTGGGTACTCAACCTGAGTCATGACCAACTGATGTAGTCATTTCAAAAGCCCTAAATTGAAGTTATCAAGTAGACTTAAAACCTTTGAATTTAATACAATCAAAGGGTATCACATTCAGAGGAATAGATTAGTTTACAAACATAATCTTTTTCTTTTTGGAATTCATAAATAATCTCAAACTGCCACTATCTTCTTAAATTGATTTAGGAGGTTTGTTTGGAAATCTTTGATTTATTCTTCCAAACCTTCATCTCCTCCAACTTTTTAATTTGTTCCTTTGACTGGGCCAGATATTTCTGTTTCTTAGTATTTCTTGTAATGTTTTATTCATGTCTAAGCATCTAATTATCTTGATGAGATTACTATGATGGCCAAGTTCTCTCTCTTGCCTACGGATTTATTATAGTTTGGCTTTGTCTTAAGGCTCTTCTTTGTCCCTTATTTCACCTTATTCTAAATATTTAGAATTGTTTTTGTCTACCTGAACCAGGGATATTTGAATGGTATGCAGACCAGCTCCAAAGAGCCAATTCCTTTGTGATGCCTTCTCAGTCTCCCTTTCATGCTCCCTCCTGGAAGAGGTAGCATTGTTCCCTGGACTCCTCAGTCCAAGCACCACTTTTTTTCATCCCTCTGCATTCACCTGTGCCCATTTACATCTTGCAAGGATTACCTCACAAGCCACTCATGCTGCTTCCACTAAGGTCTGCCTTAGGAGCCATCTGCACCACTTCCCTGTACCTGTTAGGGCCTACCTCATGAGATGCCTGCACCACTTCCCCTGCTGCCTTCCCTGCAACTGGTAGGCCTCCCTCTGAAGCCATCTATGTAGCTTTCCCTGTGACCCTGCTTCTTCCCTGGAAGTCAGGAACATCTCTTTCATGGGCCTCCTATTCTGCTTCAATGCCACTTCTCTTGTGTCCAACAAGGCCTTTCTCACTAACCACCCATGCTGCTTCCCCTACCACTTTTCTTGCACCAGGCATGGCCTCCCTCACTAGGTGCCAGTACTATTTCCCCTGCATTCACACCAATTCTTCTGTGTCCAGTAAGCCAACTTGTCTTCTTGCCATTACTGGAGGATGAGTGTGCCCTACTGCTTTCTACTCCTCCATCCTTCTCAATGTATTATTGGGGTAACAGTTTTAAATCTGTTTTGTAATGCATTGAAACTTGTTATTGTGTTAATAAATGTTTTTTATCAATTATGAAAGATTCTTAACAATTATCTCTTCAAATATTGTTTTTGTCATATTTTTTCTTCACTCTCCTTCTGGGACTGCCTGAAAAATTTTCCAAAGGAATTCTCCGCTTGCCTCTCTCTTCCCTCTTCCAGGTTAGCCCCAAATCATGGCTTATCAATTTTTTTATTTCCATCTTCTCCAGTATATTGACTCAGTAATTACAGATTGTAAGAGTCTGTAATACTTTTAAGCAGTTTACATTATATTCTTTCTTGTTGATTTTTTATTCGCCTTCAGGTGAAAAGTCATTATGAGTTAACCAATTTTCAAATAATAGAAATATAAGTGTTTGTGTTACCTTTCTATTTATTTATCTTAAAGTTGTTCCCTGTGAAGCATATAGAGCTGATCCAACTTAGTTCACTAACATAAACTACTCTGTTATAAATATGCATTATACTTTACTTATTAAATTTTCTATTGATATAAAGTTTGCTTACCTCTAAACGTTTGAATGGACAACAACACAAATTACAATAATTATAGGAGTTTTGTATCCTACATCTTCCACATTTGTATAAATGATATCCCCAGAAATTACATTACTAGGTCAAGGAGGATTTTTTTTTTTAATTGGCAATAGTAAAGTTTTTGCAATAGAAATTATACACATTTGCATCCCAATAGTATGTGAGAATGAGTTTTTTCCATCCCCTAGCAACAGATAACATTTTTCCAAAGTACTATTATTCTTCCCAAACTTATTGGTAAATATTGATTTCTCAGTGTACATTTTCTTTCCTTCTTTCTTTTTTATTTTATTAAAGAAGTTATGGATTTACAGAACATTCATGCATAAAAAAGAAGATTCCCATATACCATCCACTAACAACAATGTGCATTGGTGTGGGATATTTGTTACCATTTATGAGAGCACATTTTTTATAATTGTACTATTAACAAATGTCCACAGTTTGTTTTACAGGTCAATGTTAATGTAGTATAATTTCATGGATTTAAAATAATTTTTATTATATTAATGTTTATACAATCTAACATTTCCCAATTTTTATTTTTTTATTTTTTAAAAGTTACTGAGATTACATAAATGTTACAAAAAATATATAGGGATTCCCATACGCCCCACCTCCCACACCTCCCACAACCTCCCACATAAACATCATTCATTGTGTGGCCCATTAATTGCAATTGATAAACATCCTGGGGCTTCACCATTAAGCATGGACCATAGTTCACATTGTAGATCACACTCTATCCCACAGAGTTCTGCATGTTATATGATGATATAAAATGGTCAATATCTGTCATTACAATGTCACTCAGGACACTTCCTGAGTCCTGAAAAAGCCCTGGTATTACAAGTGCTTTACCTTCTCCCTGCCCACAGATCCTCCAGTGGCCACTGGCTCCACATCAATTTTGTAATTTCTTCCATTGCTTGAATCACAATATGTCTATAGTAGAATACCAATAAGTCTACTCTAGTCCACAGCTTTTCCCCCCATCCTGAGGAATCTGGGATGGTGATGTCTAATCCACCAGCAATTGAAAGGGAGCTTATATCCTATGGGGAAGATGGATGGAATTACACTGCCTGCAGCTGCAGACTCTCTCCATTTCATGAGATGGCTATTGGTCGGCATCATCTCCCCACCGGTTGTCCTGGGTGAGTCCAATGAGCTGTAGAGTAGGAGTTACTGCTCCACCGAGGTTGCATGCCCAGCTGGCACACGGACAGCACAAAGACTCCAGTCTTTGGACATACACCTAGAAACTCCAGCACCAAGTATAGGTTTAAATAGAAGGGACAGATGAGCCATGTGCAGGGAAGACATAGTTAAGTCCAACTCTGTCACTCTCAGAAGCACAAACACCAAAGAAGGGCCCACTGGCAGGGTACTGAATTCCAGAGCTATCTACCCTGACATAGGACCTGGGTGTCTCCAGAGCCCTCAGGAGCCCCACTATTTGGGTTGATATCCGCTTTGGAAGTCTATGAGATCCTACTGAAATTTGTGTAAGGATTACCTCTGGGATGACCTTCTGACTCATTTTGAAGTTTCTTAGCCATATAAACTCATTTGTCTTTACCTTTCCCCCCTTTTATTCAAGGTCTTTTTCCAGTTGCATTGCCAGTTGGCACTTGGTAGCAATCCCTCGGTGCCAGGGAAGCTCATGGCCGGGAGTCATGTTCCACGCTGTGAGAAAGGTAATGCATTCATATACTGTGTTTGGCTTAGAGAGAGAACACATTTGAGCAACAAGGAGGCTCTCAGGAGGCAACCCTTAGGCACCCCCTAACAATAGGCTAAGTTTCAATTTCAAGAACAAAGACTCATAAGGCTAGTCATCAATATCAAGGGTCCATCAGTGGATCATCCTCCTTCGCCAGTTACTGCCCCCAAACTTGGGGGACTTTTGCTGCTCTCTTAGACAATGTGGTGAGCTGTCCAGGATGGGAATTCAGTATTCTCTTATTTATTGATTGATTCTCCACCTACTGTGAAAATGCTTTGTGAACACTTGAACATTTTTATATACCTTGTATTTATGCTCATTTCAACTTCCTCCCATGCATCTGCCATCCCTGACACCCCACACTAATGATCCTCCCCTGCCCCAGATGAAACCCTTCTGTGATCCAAAGCGTCTACAAAGATGAAGCCATTACAATAGCTGAGTACAATTAACAGGAAAGTGAAATAATAATGATAATTTTAAAAGTAAGAGATAAAATACATAATTTTTTTAAAAAAAACTAGAATTAAATTAAAAGATTGGGATATTCAAAAAAATGAAAAACATAAAAAAATTTTTTTGACCTTTTGCCTTTCATGACTGCAATATCTGGTGTCCAGTCTATACCATGGCTCCTTTCCCCTCTCATTCCCCAGTGTCTCACTATTTTTCATTTTGATTTTCAAAGACTTTATAGGTCACAGCAAAGTCACACACAGAATACAGGAGACTCTTATATACTCAACTTCCTCCCCCTTTCCTCCCCCCTCATATTAATACCTTTTTATATGTGGATGGTAGGGTTGTTAAAACTGATATACAAATAGTGAAACATAGCTACTAAACATTGTCAATGGTTTACACTATGGTTTATATTTTAGACTGTACATTTTTATAAATTTTTATGATTTTTACCCTGTCTTATGTCCATCACTGTATGGTAATAAAGAAGATTTCCTGTGACCACTAAATACCTCCTGTTTGATCTATTCCTCCCACCCCATCCCCCCAGGGACCATGACGACACCCTGGCTTGACTCGTTGGATGACAAGATTCAAAGTTACATGCAACAAGAGGTCTTGACACACTGGTTTGTCTTCCCCTATTAGGAACCGCCCTTGCTCTTGAGAGACTCCCGCCTGTTTATTTCTGAACAAATCAGTCCTCCCAAAGATGGGATTCCAACTCCTTCTCACTCATTATGTGGGACTCCACCCACTGATACAACACATTAGGACAGAATGAACACCCACACACTCCCTAGAAGCCTGCTCTATGTGTGCCCTGTCCTGAAAGCCCCCCCACCAAATACCCTAAACCAGTGACTCTTCCTTGTCATTTTGCCATAATAGCATTCCCGTCTCTGTACTTTCAACCTCATACACACAAATCCCCAGTGTACACCCGGTCCCTCTCCCAACCCTCCTCCTAGTATCCTGGACCTTCTGAATCACACTTCCCAATCTACCCACCTGCCAACCCTGCACCACCCAACCCAATAATATCACTACCCTCCTGTGGCATCCCTTCAATACACAACTACACTTTGTACCTTTACCATAGATTACATTCATATGGGTGATGGATCACAACCTTCTCTTCTGTTTCTATTACTTTTAAACCTATCTTAGACACAAAAGCTCTCTGAGACTGCTCAATTTCCTTAATTCATATCAGTGAGGTGATGTACTGTTCATCCTTCAATGCCTGGCTTGCTTCACTCAACGTAAGGTCTTCAAGATTCATCCATGTTTTACCATGTGTTAGCACTTTATTCCTTCTTACAGGTGAATAATATTCCATTTTAACTGTGTACCACATTTTGTTTATTCATTCATACATTGATGGACACCTGGGTTGATTCCAACTTTTGGCAATAGTGAACAATCCTGCTATGAACATTGGTGTGCATATATCTGTTCGTGTCTTTGCTTTCAATTCTTCAGGATATATACCCAGCCTGGAATTGCTGTATCATATGGAAATTTTATAATTAGTTTTTTGAGGAGCCAACAAACTGTCATCCATAATGGTTGGACCATTCTACAATCTCACCAGAAGTGGATGAGGGTTCCCATTCCTCCACATCCTCTCTAATACATGTAGTCTACTGTTTTCTTAATAGCTGCCATTCTGATGGGTGTAAAAATTGTATAACACTGTAGTTTTCATTTGCATTTCCTTAATGGTTAGCAATGCCAACATCTTTTCATGTGCTTTTTAGCCATTTGTAGTTCTTCCTCAGAGAAGTGTTGTTTCAGGTTGCGTGCCCATTTTGTAAATGGATTGTTTTTCTTTTTATTTTCAAACCTAATATCCTGCTTTATATATGCAGGATATTAGGCTCCTTTCAGATATATGGTTGGCAAATATTTTCTCCCATTGGATAGGCTGCCTTTTCACTTTCTTGATAACATCCTTTGAGATGCAGAAGTTTTTAATTTTGAGAAGATTCCATATATCTATTTTTTTCTTTTGCTGTTCATGCTTTGTGTGTGAAGTTCATGAAACCATTTCCTATTACAAGGTCCTGTAGAGGCTTCCCTACATTATCTTCCAAGGTCTTTATTGTCTTGGCTCTTATTCTCAGATCTTTGATCCATCTTGAGTTGATTTTTGTATAAGGTGTGAAATGGTGTTCCTCTGTCATTCTTCTGGATATGGATATCCAGTTCTTCAAGCACCATTTGTTGAAGAGGCCATTCTTTCCCAATTGAGTGGGCTTGGTGGCCTTGTCAAAAATCAGATGACTTTATATGTGAGGATCCATATTGGAACTCTCAAATCAGTTCTGTTTGTCAGTATGTCTATCCTTGTGCCAATATCATACACTTTTGATCACTGTAGCTTTGTAGTATGTTTCAAAGTCTGGTAGTGTGATACCTCCAACTTTATTTTCTTTTTTCAATATGTCTTTGGCTATTTAGGGCCTCTTATTCTTCCAAATAAATTTTGTAGCTAGTTTTTGCAATTCCTTAAAAAATACAGGGTTGATTTTTATTGGGATTGCAATTACATTTCATTAGTTTGGGTAGGATACACATCTTGATGATGTTTAGTCTTCCTATCCATGAACAGGGAATATTCTTCCACTTATTTAAGTCTTCTTTGATTTCCTTTAAAAGTGTTGTGTAGTTTGCTGTATATAAGTCCTTTATATCTTTAGTTAAATTTATTCCTAGATATTTGATACTTTCCGTTACTATTGTATATGGTATTTTTTTCTTGATTTCCTCCTCAGATTGATTAATTTTGGAGTACAGAAATGCTACTGATTTTTGAGCATTGATCTTATAGCCTTCAACTTTACTGAACTCCTTTATAAGTTCTAGAAGCTTTGTTGTAGATTTCTCAGAGCTTTCTGTGTATAGAATCATGTCATCTGCAAATAGTGAAATTTTTACTTCATCCTTACCAATTTGGATGCCTTTATATATTTTTCTTGCGTCTATGCTCGAGCAAGTACTTCTAAGACATTGTTAAATAGGAGTGGTAATAGTGAGCATCCTTGTCTTGTTCCCCATCTTAGAGGGAACACTTTTAGGATTTCATCATTGAAGATGATGGTGGCTCTGGGTTTTTCATATACCCTTTATCATGTTCAGAAAGTTTCTCTCTATTCCTATCTTCTGCAGTGTTTTTATCAGGAAAGAATGCTGTATTTTGTTAAGTGCTTTTTCTGCATCTATGGAGATGATCATGTGATTTTTTTTCTTTCAATCTATTTATGTGGTGTATTACATTGATTGCATTTCTTATTTTGAACCATCCTTACATATCTGGGATGAAACCCACTTGTTCATGGTGTATAATTTGTTTGATATGTTTTTGAATGCGATTAGAATGTATTTTGTTGAGGATTTTAGAATCTAGGTTCATTAGAGAGATTGGTGTGTAATTTTCCTTTCTTTTGACATCTTTGTTTGGCTTTGGTATTAGGGTAATGTTGGCATCACAAAATGAGTTAGGCAATGTTCCTTCTACTTCTATTTTTTGGAAGAGCTTAAGCAGGATTCGTGTTACCTATTTCCGGAATATTTGATAGAATTCACCTGTGAAGCCATGTGGTCCTGTGCTCTTCTTATTTGGGAAATTTGGATGACTAATTCTATCTCTTTACTTGTGATTGGACTTTTTAGTTCATCAATTTCTTCTTTCATGAATGTAGGCCTGCTTGTGAATTTCTAAGAGTTTGTCCATTTCCTTTAAATTATCATTCTTGTTGGTATATATTTTTTAGAGTATCCTCTTATGATACTCTTTTTTTTCTGTGGGGCCAGTGGTGATATTCCCTTTCTCATTTCTTATTTTGTTATTTGAATCCATTCTCTCTTTTTCTTTGTTAGTCTTGCTAAGGTTTTGTCAATTTTATTGATCTTGAAGAACAAAGTTTTGGTTTTGTTTATTTTTTTCTAGTGCTTTCTTATTTTCTCTTTCATTTAGCTCTGCTCTAATCTTTGTTATTTCTTTCTTTCTACTTTCTTTGGGGTTATTTTGTTTTTGTTTTCCAATTCCTCCAAGTGTGCAGTTTTGTCTTCAATTTCAGCTCTTTCTAATTTTTTGATATATGAATTTATGGCTATGAAATTCCATCTCAGTACAGATTTGGCAGCATCCCTTAGGTTTTAATATATTGTGTTCTCATTTTCATTGGTTTCAAAGTAGTTACTTATTTCTTTTCAGATTTCCTCCTTGACCCCCTGTTTGTCTAATAGTGTGTCTTTTAACTTCCGTAACTTTGTCCCCAATCTGGGTCTCTGGTTCTTACTGATTTCCAATTTCATTCCATTGTGGTCAGAGAAACTACTTTGTATAATCTCAATCTTTCTGAATTCATTGAGAGTTGTTCTGTGACCTAGCATGTGGTCTATCTTGGAGTATGATCTAAGTGCATGTGAGAAAAATGCATATCCTACTGTATTTGGGTGTAGTATTCTGTATATATCTATTAGGTCCAGATCTTCTCCTGTATTATTCAGAGTCTTTGTTTCTTTATTGATTGTCTAGATGTTCTTTCAAATGGTGATATTGGTGTATTAAAGTCCCCCACTATAATTGCATAGGCATTTATGTCTCCACTTAGTCTCTCCAGGGTTTGCCTCATCTATTTTGAGGCACTCTGATTAGGTACCTAAATGTTTATGATTGTTCTTTCTTCTTGAAAGAGTACCTTTTTTACTAATATATAGTGTCCATCTTTATCTCTTACAATAATTTTGCATTTAAAGTCTATTTTGTCTGATATTAGTATAGCTATGCCCAACCATTTCTGGTTGTTGTTTGCTAATAAAATTGTTTTCCAGCCACTCACTTTCAGCCTCCTTGAATACCTGTGTCTAATGTGGATTTCTTGTAGACAACATATAGATGGGTCATATTTCCTTATCCATTCTGCCAATCAGTGTCTCTTGACTGGTGAGTTTAATCCATTAACAATCAGTGTAATTTCTCTCAAAGAATTTCTTATATCAGCTATATTTTCTTTGGGTTTATGTAGGTTGTATTAGTCAGCCAAAGGGGTGTTAATGTAAAATACCAAAAATGAATTGGTCTTTACAAAGGGTATTTATTTGGATTAGAAATCCAGAGATACCACGCCATAAAGCGTTAAGTTTCTTCTCACCAAAGTTCATCCCACATGTTGGAGCAGGACAGCTGCCAATGTTTGCCAGAATTCAGGCTTCTTGTGTTCCTCTCTTCCCGGGGCTGTGTTTCTATCTGGGCTTACCTCCTTTGGTTCCTTCACAAGGTCAGCTGTAGACTATCGGGCGAATGGCTCATTTCTCTTCTCCTGGGGCCTTCTTTCCAACATCAAAACTACTTCTCAAAAACGGCTTCTTCTCTGTTATTGCCATGCCTTTTATATTTGATTCCCCACCCACCAAGGGGTGGGGCTTAATGCCCTAATGACATGGCCCAGCAACACCCTAATCATAACTTAATCATGCCCAGATTAACAGATCAGTTTACAAGCATGATCCAATTATATTTTTGGAATTCATAATTACATAAAACTGCCCAACTGTTACATAGGTCATATGTTTTTATTTCTCTTTTTGTCTTTTTAGTTGTTCTTACACTCTCCTCCTACTCTCTCTCTCTTCTTTTTACCTTTCAAC
>JAQZBX010033752.1:0-25258 GCA_029593785.1 Cabassous unicinctus
GAAGCGAACCCGGGGCCTCTCATATGGTAAACGGGTGCTCTATCCATTGCGCCACACCCGCTTCCTGCCGTGAGGTTGCTGCATCAGCCCACCGCACCGCTCAGGCCTGCGTGCCCTCACAAGGAGGCCTCGGGACGCGAACCCGGGCCTCCCATATGGTAAACGGGGGCTCTATCCACTGAGCCACACCCGCTTCCCTTACAATAGTTTTTTTAATTTAAAGTCTATTTGGCCAGTATTAGTATAGTTATCCCTGCCTTTTTTGGTTATTATTTGCATGTAAAATTGTTTTCCAACCATTCACTTTCAATCTCCTTGTGTTCCTGTGCTTAAGGTGAATTTCTTGTTGACATTATATGCATGAGTCACATTTCCTTATCCATTCTGTCAATATGCGTCTCTTGACTGGAGAAGTTAATCCATTAACATTCAATGTTATTACTGTCAAGTAATTACTTACAATAGTCATATTTCCTTCATTCTTACACTCTCCTCCAAGCCTCTCTCTTCTGTTTTTTCCTTACAACCTGCAGAACTCCCTTTAATATTTCATGAAGGGCAGGTTTCTTGTTCACATACTCTCTTAATTTATCTCCAAATATTTGAACTCTCCCTCAATTGTGAATGCCAGGTTTGCTGGATACAGAATTCTTGGCCAACAGTTTTTTTTTTTTTTTCTTTAGTACCTTAACTATGTCATACCACTGTCTTCTTTTCTCCATGGTTTCAGATTAGAAATCAACATTTACTCTTATCAAGGTTCCCTTGTGTTTGATGAATCTCTTTTTTCTTACTGGTTTCAGTATTCTGTCTTTGCCTTGATCATTGGAAAATTTCATAAGTATATGTGTTCGGTTGGGCCTGTTAGGATTTTTAGAATTTGGAGTGTGCTGCACTTCCTGGACATGTATATCTGTGTCCCTCAAAAGAATTGGAAAATTTTCAGCTATTATTTCCTCAAACATTCCTTCTGCCCACTTTCCCTTCTTTTCTCACTTTAGGATTATTATAATATATATATTGTGTTTCTCATGTTGGCATTCAATTCCCTGAGTCCCTGCTGACATTTTCCTATCTTTTTTTCTATGTGTTCTACTAACTGTCTGATAGCAGATATACTGTATTTGACATCACCGATTCTTTCCTCCATCTGTTCAAATCTGCTTTATGTGTTTCTAGCATGTTTTTTATTTCTTACATTGTGCCATTCATCACCATTAAATCCATTATATTTTTATGTATGTTTAAAATTTCTTCAGTATGTTCCCCCATCGTCTTCTTAATATCCTTTTTCTCTTCCTTCACTTCATTAAGTTGATTCATGATATTTGTTTGGCCATCCTTGATTAGTTGACCTACATTCTGCATCTCTTCCTGCTTTTTAAGTTTGTTCATTAGACTTGGCCATGTCTCCCTGTTTCTTAGTATGGCTTGTAATTTTTTGCTGGTATCTAGGCAAGTGTTTATCTTAATGTACTTATTCAGTGGTTATATTCTCTTCCTATTCAAAGGATTTATTTTTAGCGTTTTTTCCCCCTGTGGTAATGTTCCCTTTTGACAATTGGTTCCTCTTTTTCTATATCTTTGCAGTAATTTCAGTTCCCTAAAATAATATTATGACAAGACAAAAGAAAGCGATAAGAAGAGAAACAGAATACTATTGTTAATAATAATAATAATAATAATAATAATAGATAGATAGATAGATAGATAGATAGAAAAGGATCCATACAAGAGTTAGAAATGAAAATAAGTAATATGAACAAAAATCATAAAAATACAAAGGAATTAAAATATTCAAGGTAGAATAGAGAAAATGTAACAGCAAACAAAGTGGGAAAAAAGATAAATGAATTAAAAGGCCAGAAAGATGAGATGAAAAGAGGAGACAAGAAAAAAAGAGAGAGAGAGAAAGAAAAAAACTGAAGGCCAAACAAGAAGAGGTAGAATGAAAGAAAAGCAATAGAAGACAGAAGTTGGAAAAATGAAGCAAATAAAAGAAATAAAGTAGGTAAGAATAGATAAGGAAAAGAAAAAAGGAAACAAGGAAAGAGAATAATAACAAATAAGATACAAGACAACAACAACAAAACAACCCAGCAAAGACAGGCATCCTTCTTAGGCCCTTAGTAAGCTTCTCAGACTGCTGGTGCTCGTCATTTTGCCCTCTACATGTTAGATACCCAGTTTTAGCAAATAAAATAAAGTACAAAAATATGACAAAAAATAAAAAATAACCATTCACAAAACCTAAAACCCAAAAAAAAAAAAAAAATCTCAGTCTATAAATTCCCTTTCATAAGGTGCCAGCTGGGTGCCTGATAACCTGGTGGATCACCTCTGGATCCTTTCCTTAGAGTCCTGGGTACTGAACCAATGCCTCATATATGCATGCAAGTGTTCCTACACTGAGCTACAACCCCTCCAATAGTTAAGTAGGCTTCTGAAAGCATATCTGTCTCTTCCCATTCCCTTCCCTCAGGCAAGTTGGGCTTCTAGCAGTTTGCTGGAGCCAGCTTCTATACCTGCCTCCTCCTTGACCTAGTTCCTCTTTTTCCCAGGGTGGCTGGATGTGACAGCCAGCCTGAGAAAAACCTATGCTCTTCCCACTGAAACTGACTCAGTGCTGGCTCTTGTTTCTCCTGAAATTCATAGGGACATCAGCTGACCAAACTCACCAAAAAGAATCCACTCTCTGGCCTCCACCAGAACCCTCTTCCTCACAGAGAACACACCCTACCCTTCAGTTGGCTGCAGTGAACCAGCGGTTTTACCAAGGATATTTGCCTTGAGTGTAGTTTATATATGCCATACCCAGGCACAGGGGTGAACAACTCATGTTTTTCCTTTAGTCTCTTTGTCTCTCTGTCCTGTTCCCTCCTCGATGATGAGCAACACTTTCCTGTACTGCAGATTCCCAAGGCAGCTCACTTGGGTAGATTTTTGCCCTTTCTCCATTGCTGTTTGTGAGAGGTGATCTCTGCCTACCTACGTTGATGCCGTCTTCCCAGAAGTCGTCTTTATAAACTTTTGAACTGTTCTTTTTGCTCTCACATCATGTTCTTAATATCCCTTTGCTCTATAGCCATGTTTGACTTATTTCTAATCATATTTCCTTTCATCTCTTTACATTGATTTAGGAGATTTGTTTGAACTTCTTTGATTAGTTCTTCCAAATTCTGTTTTTCCTCTGAAATTTTAATTTTTCCCTTAACTGAGCCATTTCCTCCTGGTTCTTAGCATGGCTTGTAAGGTTTTGCTGATTTCTGGACATCTGATTATTTTGATGTGTCAAATCTGAACGTCAGCTTGACCCTCTTGCTTAAAGTTTCAGTGTACATTGGCTATGCTCTGAAGTTCTTCTTTGATGTTTGGTCCAGCTTATACTGAACATTTGAAGAAGCCTCTTTTTAACTGTTCCGATTTTCTCCTGTCTTCTGAGTCCATTTTTTGTCTTTTACATGCAGTACAACTTTTGAAAATTACCCATTGATGGGAAATTGTTTCACCTCTAGGAGAAAACTTCCTTTACTGGGAGTCCTCATCTGCTCTGCTTGTTTTTGTGCAGAATTTTTTCTCAAGCTCCTATGATTTGTTCCACTGCTTTATTTCATGCAGTACACTCTTTTCATTATATTTTTCAGTCCTGGGGTCCATTCTGCCTTACAGAAGTTCACTATTCCCTTTTTTGCTGTGAGGCTTTTATGACTCTTCTGCTCCATTAGTGCATCACACCCCAGGGAACCAGATGGGGTCAATGCCCAAAACCTTAATGTGTTCCAGCAATTAGAGACCAGGTAGGGGTTTTGCTCCTCTTGCCAACAATTCATCTGTGGGTCTATTTTCCTTCCTGGGAGATCTTTTATATTCATGTGCTTTCTGGAGACTGTTGCTAGGTTTCTGCCCTGGGTCCATGTGGTCTTAGGACCATATGCTAGGATATGAGTGGTTTTCTAACTCATTGTTTTGAATGGTTCATTGGTCTGTATACATGGTAGGAGATACTGGGGCTGTGCTCCCATGTTTGACTCTTAAGCTGAATGGGACCAAGTGTAAGAGTGTTGCCCAAATTGGCAGTTGTGAATTGAAAATCTTCTCCCTTCTTTGTTGTGTTTTTCTCCTTTTATTTAGACTTTGTAGATTCTTTCTCTATTCTCATTCATCCTCAAGAGTTCAAGGCAAGTGAGATATGTCTTTGTAATTTATTAGTTATTCTTGAGGGGAAATTATTCTTAGGGACATCTTACATTGCCACCTTGATGGAATTCTTGAAGGTATTTATCAGGATTGAATGATTCTAAAATAATGCATAATTTTAGCTTTGTTTCCTTCATATGTGTGTTATCCATTTGTTTCTTATAAAATTCTCTTTGACATAAATTTGCAAATCTCAATAATACTCAGAGTCAAGCAGGACAAAGAAAAATAAATTTGCATTGTAAGAAATATAAAGACATAAAAAGAAATTATAAAATAATGATTTAATATTTTACCACAGATTACATGACCATTTATATATTTAGACCAGACCATAATCCAAAGGTATGCATTTTTGATGAATTACTAACTTCAAATTTTAGCTTAAATTTTTTTTTTAGGTTTTGAACTGTAATCCCTATATTCTTACTGATATAGTTAACATTTGTCATCTTCCCAGTACTTTACTTGTGTTCATCTGTCAGATAGAACAAGTTATATCACTAAAATTTGATATCTACAGTTAAATGGTTAACATGCTTTTAGATAAACAATTGTTTGAAGCTGATATAGTTTCATATAGAAAGAAATAACATATCAGTTAATAAATCATAAGATGAAGTTTCACACAATGAACACACCTATGTGTAAGAAATAGCATTTGACCACATATAAGAAGGTCCCTTCATGTCCTTTCCCATTCACTCCCCATTCTTTGCCCCAAAATGAAAACTATATTGGCTTGTAAATGTATGATTCAGCATGTGTGTTTTCATTATTATATACTTGGAGTAATATTGTATGTACCGCTTTTTATCTGGTAGCTTCATTTTAGTTATGTTTGTGAGATACCCATGTAGCTGTAGTTAACCATAGTTAACTTAGTTCCTCTACTGACTGCTATTACATTATATGACTGCAATAGATTTATGCAAGCAAGTTATTGGTGATGGATTTACATTCTAGACTACTGTGAATATTTCTGTTGTAGACATTCTAGTAATGTCCTTGTGGTGCAAAGGCATAATGGTTATATACCTAGGAATGGAGTTGCTCTACAAGGTCTGTGTATATTAGTATGAAGAAAGCAATCCAGGTTTTTAAAATTCATGGGATAAAATAGAGTTTGCAATGAAAATTAGAAAGTATAATGAACTAAATAACATGGAGATTAGGTGTGATTCACAAGAATCTTATATTTTAGATGCATCATTCAGAAAAGTAAAGAAAAATAAATGAAATTCCATTGATCAAATTAAATGAAAATCAATTTTCCTTCTATAAATGAGGAATAGGATTCCAAAAATGAACTTTAAAAGTGAAATCTAATTTATCTACTTCAAAATCACTAAAATTGATTTTAAAATACAACAATATAAATAATACAAGACCCCCATGAGAAAAAATATATTAATATATTTAAGAAAATAGAAACTAGACATAAGTCATTTGAAGAATGTAACTTGTATGCAGAATAAATTGAAATTGGAAAAAATCAAATTGTCTCCAAATTTGTTATATTAATTCAATATAATCTCTATTAAATTCCCATCAGTTTGTCAGTATGTTTGTTTGTGCATGTATTTTAAACTTGAATATAGAATTTATAAAATGTCAAAAACATAGAATTTCTCAAAGAAAATTTAAAAATTACAAAATAAGAATATTTGTTCTTTTAGATATTTAAACTTATTATAAGAGCGCACAAATTGAAAGGTTCTTTTGTTAGTGCAAATATAGCATTGAAGGAACTGAAATTTTAATATAACATGAAGTTAGTACAAAGGCAAAGCATTTTATTTCCAATACCTATCTAGCATTCTCAGAGAAGTTCTTTTATACTCATGCCTGTTTCTGCACATTCATCTGCAGTTTGCTGTGAATATTATATTCAAAAAGAAGGTCAATGAAAGATAGGCAATCATTTTGAGTCTATCCCTTTCAAAACACTTTCTGGCAAATCTTATCCAATACTTTCTACTTAAATCTCATTGCTAATATCAGACTAAATGAAAACCTGTAAGCCTATTGCTCCCACCCTCAAAATATTAAAATTCCATTATTAATGAGGACATGTCTACCACAGATTCAGTTGTCTGAGACTGGTAGAGGTAAGTCCTTCCTTGGACAGGTGCTCTTATTAGCAATGATCATAATTTGAGAATTGTTTATCAAACAATTTCAACTAGAAACACCTTGGAGAGCATTAAAAATTTATAAATGGTGGAGATCCAGCCAAGACTGACTAAATCAATGTAGAAGTCTATATTATAATTCTGCCCATGCGCAACAACCCATACTCATGAATAAAATATGATGGTGTGCTTTGTCATCTAAGGAAAATGGAAGAAAAATTGTGGAGATGGGCAGGTCAAGGACACAAAATACTTGATAGGTTATTAATGGAAATTGATGTTTACCATTAGGGCTTCTTAGAAAAATAACTTTGCAGTTTTAACTTCTCCATAATAAAAATGAAAAGCAATAACCCATCTCATTTTCAAAGCATTTATTTTTTGAGCTATGCCTCCACATGCAATCATATTATTTTCCTAGAAGCTATGGATTGTTTCTAATTATTGATATTTTAAAATGATAAATATTTAACTCAGAGCCAATTTGTGAATTGCTCAATTTCAAACAGTGAGAGAGCTGCACTGAAATTCTTTCTTCTCTTTTACATTTAGTAATCTTTCCATGACTTGGAGATTATGTTTTGGGAATAACTTTTATTTAAGTAAATGAATAAGCTAAATAAATACACATACAGAAGCTTATATTCTTTTTCCAATAAGATTAAATGGTCAGAAATTGAACATCCCTAGAATATGTTATTTAAAAATTATCACTTTAACATACATCAGAGTTGGGATACTTTTTATGTGTAACATAGCTTTGGTACATTATGGCATATCCCTTGTAAGTATATTGCTATGTTTTCATAAATTAAATATCATCAGCATTTTGCAATCTTTCTACAGTTATAAGGTGCTCTGATCTTTTAAAATCAATTTACATTTAATCTGGGATATTTCTATTGAATTATCTTTAAGATTTTCTACAGCTATATACAATCTATTGTTTTGAAAGTCATTCTTCATTTCTGTTATAGTGCTTTTTTTCTAGCATTTCCTGAAACACTTTCTTAGCATTTTCATCTGTTTGCTTAAATTACTCATTTCTACTCAAGCTTTCTACAATTTCTATAGAACCTCAACACGTAATCAAAATTAATTTAAAACCCCTTTCTGATAATTACAATATCTGAATCTTATTTGAGTTTTATTTTAATGCTTTATTTGTCTTTTCAGTGTTTTTTTTTTGACTTTTAACATGACTTGTAATTTTTTTGTTGAAACTATGGTAGCTTCAGTCAAGTTCATCAACAAAAGACAAGTTCATAACTTGTGCTATGCTACAAACTTATTTGTAAAACTTATATTCCACTTTCTTCCATCTGTGAAGGGAATATCTATCCTTGTTTGCCACACCATGGTACATTGGAAAGAAGAAAATAACTTGTTTTCTAGGTTTCAGAGGTCCACAGATGGAGAGGATATTTGCCAAAGTTGGACTACACTCATAAATAAGTTTGATAAGACTTTGGAATCAAAGATGCTACTGAAGTGAATTAGGCTTTTGTTACTGGGAGGGAGTGAATGTACATTACATTTGGGAAAACATGCCCAGAAGGTGGACTGTGGTATATTGAATCATGCACTCAAACAAAAGACATGTCCTTAATCTTCATTTATATTCTTGTGTTCTTGAACCTCTTTGCAAATAGTATTTTCAATATGTTAAGCTGAGTAATGGTGTGCACTCATATGTAAATAAGACCTTTGGAAATACTATTAAGTTGTTGTCTAATGAAATATTTTGGGATTTAATCCATACTAGTATAACTCTTATAAAGAGAAGGTGTAATTCAGTGGATTCCAGAAACTAACTAAAGTTAGAGAGATTTTCATGGGACAAAAGACAAAGAGGTAAGCAAAGCAATTGCAAGAATTGTCACACGCCAACACCAGAACATTACAGACTCTCGGAAAAAGCTATGCCTTGCTATCCCCTTGGATTGGGACTTGTGATCTCTAAACTAGGAGGCACTAAATTCTTTTTTAAGTCAAAACATTGGGCAATACTGTTATAGCAGATCTAGTAAACTGAGGCAAGAGCCAATCATGTGGTATTGAGTAAAAACTACTGAGTTAAATAGGCCTTTACTGTGGAGTTTTATGTTAAACTGGCTAGAAAGTTGACTGTGTAACATTTTCTATAGGTATTTACACCAAAGGCCTAAAATTACTATAATTTTATTGTTTTTTTAAATATATTTTTATTACAGAAGCTGTAAACTTACAAAACAATCAGAACATGTGTAGAATCCCCATACAACACCCCTTTATCAACACAGCATACCATTGTGGAACATTTGTTATAGATTATAGGATAATATCATCAGACTATTACCACCATGGTCCATAGGATATATTTTGTCGTATTTTTCCATACACTCTTATTATTAACACAGTACAACTTTGACATTGATGCAAGTATATTATAATATTGTTGTTAACTCTAGTCCATATGTTACATTAATTTTATTTTTTCCATGCTCTTCCAGATTCCCACTGCCTTGCAATAGTGACATACATCCATTCTAGTTCACAGATGGACATTCTTGCATTTGTACTGTCAACTACAATTCTCATCCACTTGTGGTTTCTCTGTGTCATTCAGTTCCTAGATTATTGTACAGCTTACTTTCAATTGACACAAACATCTATAGACTACCTTTTTCAACCACAATCCCTTTTATAAACCAGCTGCTACTCACCATAATGTTTTAACATCAACTCTATCCATTTCGATCTTTTATTTCCCATGTTTTAATTGGGCTTCCTAAGAAATTCTCTTATAGAATATGTGTTTTGCAGAAGTTTCAGCAGTAATCTTTGTTACCATGCTGAAGCCCTGTTGATTAGTTATTTATGAGTGGAAGAGGAGAGAATTCTATAATTTTATTATTATATCAGTCTTCAAAAGATTTTAGATTTTTTTGTACTTACAATGAGACAGGAATGCTAGAGGTGGTGGAATTGGCTAAAGACCTCCTCAATATGTGATGTAAGACTCTAAAAACATTTTTTTATTTGTTATGTTTTGTATGTTTAATTTTTTTTCCTGAAGAGTATTTCTTGATTATGCAGATGGCTCTTGGTGTATTTAACAGCACAATCATTCTCAAAATTTCACTGACATTATGATTGGGGTTCCTGGTAATAATAGAGTAATATTAGAAACTCCAAAGACATTATCCTACACCTATCTTTCAGTCATCAAATATCCAACATTTAAACCACAACTATTTTTTATGTTACCATGTAAGTATATCCACCAGTTTATGGCTCCTTGGCTTCTGTTTCAGGTAATCAAATATCAGCTATGATTCTCAGTATTTTCTTGTCGACACGTAAATTTTGGTGGCACACAAAATTTACACAACCATGGTTCTGTGATATATTCAGAAGTAGTCCTTGATTTTCAATTATTCAAGGTTGCTGTTGTTGTTGCCTTTTTTTGAAATGACAAGTCTGATGTTGTTCAATACTTTTATATGTCACAAGTTAATTCTATGTTTTTTCTTCATTTAAAGTTTTGCTGTAAATGCTACTCTGGGTTGATGGATGTTTTTAAAATATTTTATTCCTTAGAAAATGCAATTCCACTGCCTCCTGGCTTCAACTGTTTCTGATGAAAACTCTGCTTATTTTCATTGGCGTTCCTTGTACATCAGAGAATGTTTTTCTCTTTTTGCATTCATGATTGTATCACGGGCTTACTTTGCTAATTTGACTCTCTTCCATCTAAGTGTGGATAACTCTCTGTTTATCGTATTTGGTGTTCATTGGTCATTGTGGATGTGTTAATGATTTTAATGAAATTTGGAGCTAGTCATTCTTTCTTTCAATACCTTTTCTGCTACTTTCTCTCCTATCCTTCAGGCACGCCCATAAATCCAATCATTCTCCACATTTTTCTGTTATTCTGTTCCTTTATGTACATTCTTTTTTCTCTGTTCTTCAGATTGCTTTATCTCTACTAATCTATCTTCAAGTTATCCAATTATTTCTTATTCCAGTTCAATTAAACTGTTTAGTACCATTGGAAAATTTTCATTTCACTTATGTAAATTTAAACTGCAAATTTCTATCAACTCTTTTCATTTTTTCCTTTTCAAAAAATTAAAAATAAGTCTTTATATTGATATTGGATATATTATTTGAACATACATTTTATCATGCCTAACACTCATTTTTAATCATGGTTTCTATTAGTGCTTTAATCTTATTTATAATGTCTGATTTAATGATTTTGTAAGTGCAACATCTGGGATCCCAAAAGGGCAGTTTCTGTTACATGCTTTTTATGTGTAAGTGTTTGTGTGCATTTATGGGTCTTATTTCCTGATTATTTGCTCATTACATAATTTTGTGTTGTAAAATAGACATATTAGATAATATAATGTAGTCACCGCACACCAACAAGCTTCTTCCTTTTTAGTTTGATGCTGCTGATTGTTCACTTGCTTGCTATTTAGTGACTTGACTTAATTATTTATTAGGTTCATTGAAATTTATTTCTCTGTGATATACAGCTTCAAGGTCATTTCTCTTAGTGTGTAAAGATGTGCATGTGCAATTCTCATTAATCCCCCATTGCCATGAGATTGCTGGTAACTAATAAAGGCAGTGTGATCAGCCTTTATTAGTATCTCACCCACGTGTTTAACTCCACCACTTGCTCACAGTTTCCTATATTGCATTTTACAGTGTGCTAAGACAAAGACCATTGATAAATCTTATCCTATTATTATCTGGCCCCTTTGCTTGGATAAACTTTGAGGACAGTATATGACGTTTCCTGTTACCACAGAAGTTCTCTTATCCAATTTTCTCTTTCATCTTTCTTAAAATTCTAGCTGTTCTACCATTTTATGTTTGGCTACCATATAGCTACCATCTTCTCCTAAGTTTTAACTATGACATCTACATTCTGATTGAGAACACACTTAGCCTTGTATTTCCTTATACTCCAAATAAATTATTTTGAGAAACCACAGCTGTTTGTTCTTTCCACATGCCATTCCTCCAAAGCAAAACTTTTGCACTACTCTCTGGAAGTGAAAATGGAGTTGGTAGGATATTCTTTTAGACTTATAACACTGCAGAATGAAATGAATGTTGGACATGAGTGGTAAGCAATTATCCTATAAGGTTTGCTCCTCCCAACACGGAATATTCAACTTACAAAATAAAAAAGGCAAGAGGAAGAGCAAGATGGTGGCAGATTACTCTGGTGGAGCTCCTAGAGTCAGCTTGTGCTACAGGGCAGCTAGTAATCATACAGTGCTAGCTAACGCACCTGTTTTGGTGCCCCAGGAAACCAGAAGAGAATCCTGCAACACCCTTGAATATATAGAAGAAGGAGACTGCCCACCTGCAAAGCAGATTCATGAGTAGAGCACTCTACACCATGTAGGCTGGTTCCCATGCTCCACTAGTGGCACAAGCCACCTCAGGAGCTATTCCATGGCTGAAATTGAAGCTCCATTTCCCAAAAACTGGGGAAGAAGAAACAGTTGACTTCAGCTGCTGATTAGTAAATTCAGCTGGCTAAAGTATAATGCTAAAAACAGATAAATTTTGAAAATGTCCAAGTCAGAAAGAGACCAGTAGCCACCATTTTAACTCTGTCCCCACCATGAAAGGAAGTGAGACTGAATGAAAATTACAGTGATGGTAGGGACTGGCTTCTTTCCATCCAGATAGGATTTCAGGTCTAGCCTGAAACCTAGTCCCACCTCCAGCAGAGAGGAAGCTGGTGGCACCTGCGCCAACATTTCTGGAAAACTGCAGGCCACACCATGAAGGCTGATGCTGATCTTCCATTGGCAGTGCAAGCTGCCTCAGGAGAAATTCCATGGCTAGATTTGGAATCTCCATTTCCCATAAACAGGAGAGTAAGAGATGATTGGCCCCTGACTTCAGCTACTGATAAGTAAACTTGGCTGGCTAAAGTATAATCCTAAAGCTAAAGTTAAAACCTGCCCAAGTCAGACAGAGGCCAGTAGTCACCATTTTAACTCCACCCATGACATGATGGGAAGCAAGGGAAACTGAAAATCACAGTGACATTAGGGACTGCCTTCTTCCCACCAAGTTCCAATTGCTGCCTTTGCCTAGGCTCCAGCCCCACTCCCAGCAAGGTAGAAGCTGGGGTGGGGGTGGGGGGGACCTGCACCAGCCTCTCTGGGAAACTTCAGGTACTTTTGGCCAGCACAGACTGAATTGTTCGACACCTGGGGCTCCATCTCTACACCACAATAGGATAGGAGAGGAGCTGTTTCCTCAGCTTCTCTGGGCAACAGCAGGCATCTTCAGCCCATATGAACTGGTTTGTTGAGTGCCTTTTATTCCATCTTCATCCCTCCAGTCCCATAGGATAAGAGGGGGCTGCAGTTTCCTCAGACACTCAAGGCAACTAGAGGCACTTTGGATTGCACAAAACAAACTGTTGGTAATCTGTGGCTCCACTCACACCCCCAATAGGACAAGAGATGAAGTGTGTTTCCCCAGCTTCTCTACATAACTGCACGTGCTTTTGGTCTACACTAACTGAATAGTTGGTCATCTGTAGCTAAATCTCCACTCCCTCATAGGATAGGAGGGGAACTATGTCTCCTTAGCCATTCCAGACAATTGCAGGAACTTTTGGCCTGCACAGACTGAACTGTTGAGTGCCTGAGGATCTACCTTTACCAACCAGTAGGATAGGAGGGCGATGTGTATCCTCAGCCTCTCTGAGCAAGGACAGGCATTTTCAGCTTGCACATACTAGACTCTTGAATGCCTGTGGATGCAACTGCATCCCCTAACAGAATAGGAGTGGTCTGGTGTCTCCACAGCCTCTCTGGGCAACAATGGATACTTTCAGTTTACAGGAATTGAACTGTTGGATGGCTACTCAATAGGATAGGAGGAAGCTGGTGTTTCCTAAGCCTTTCCAGGAAATAGCAGACACTTTTGGCTTACACAGAATGAATTTTATGGTGTGTGTGATTTCATTTCCATCCCCTAAATGGCAGAAAGGATGGTACTCCCTCAGCTTCTCAGGGCAACTGCAGGTGTAGTTGGCCCACAGTGATTATATTTTTGAGCACTCCAGAGGGTCCATCCTCACCCTTGGCAGGGAGGGGCAGGTCTACATCAGTCTACCTGGGCAACTGCAGTCATTTTAGATGACCATGGCATAGACTGCTGTCCACACATGCAGCTCCACCCCTTGCCCAGGTAGGGAAGGAAGGAGTAGGAAGCATCATTAGCCTCTCTTGGCAACTACAGACAGACTTGGCCTGCAAAACTTGGATTATAACACATACCTGAAGCTCTGTCCCTAACCCTTACAAAGGAGAAAGGTGGGAGAAGCTTCATCAATTCCAGGGGCAACATGGACAACTTCAGCCTACACAGCTTACAGCACCCATTACATCCTTGACTCCTACTACACAATAAGCAAGGGAAAAAGGCAAGAAAGCCTTAAAATAAAGAAAGAAACTGCACCCAGAATAAATGCATCTAGAAAGCCAGATGCCATGACACTTCCCCCAAAATTACAATCCATACCAAGAATTGGGAAGATATGGCCCAGTTAAAGGAAAAAGATAAGCCTCCAGATGACTTAAAGGAATTGAGATAACTAATCACAGATGTTCAAACAATGGCTAAAGAGATTAAAGATATCAAGAAGACATTGGGTGAGTGTAAAGAATTTGAAAGCATACATTAAAAAAACAGCAGATGGTTTGGGAATGAAAGGTGCAATAAATGAAATAAAAAATACAATGGAAGCATATAACAGCAGATTTGAGGAAGCAGAAGAAAGGTTTGGTGAGTTTGAAGACATGGCACCTGAAAGCAAACATACCAAAGAACAAATGAAGAAAAGAATGGAAAAAATTGAAAAGGGTATCAAGAAACTAAATAACAGCAAGAGATGTGGAAACATATGTGACATGGGTATCCAAGAAGGATAAGAGAAAGGAAAAAGAGCAGAAGGAATATTTGAAGAAATAATGCTAGAAAATTTCTGAAACCTATTGAAGACATAGATGTCTGCTTCTGAGAACCACAATGTGCCCCCATTTGAATAAATCTGAATAGATCAACTCCAAGACCCATATTAATCAGAATGTCAAATGCAAAAGACAAAGAGAATTCTGAGAGCAGCAAGAGAAAATTGATACAAAACGTGTATGGGATATCCAATAAGATAAGTGCTGATTTCTTAACAGAAACCATGGAGGCAAGAAGTATGATACTGAAAAAGAAAAACTGCAAACCAAGAAACTTATATCCAGCAAGATTGTCTTTCAAAAACAAGGATAAGTTTAGAATATTTATAGATAAACAGAAACTGAAAGAATTTATAACAAAGAGACCAGTTTTTCAGGAAATACTAAAGGGAGTGTTGCAGCCTGAAAACAAAAGATGAGAGAGGCTTGGAAGAGGGCCTAGAAATGCAGATTATATCAATAATAGTAACTAAAAGAGTCAAAAGAGCGGTGAAAATAAAATATGACAGATAAAACCCGAAGGTCAAAATTAGTGAAATAAGAACTGCCTTTAATATATTAACATTGAATTTTAATGGATTAAATCCTCAATCAAAAGAAACAGACTGGTGGAATAAATGAGAAAATATGAGCCATCTATATGCTGTCTAAAAAAGACCCATTTTAGACCCAATGATACCAATACATTGAAAGTGAAAGTTTGGAAAAAGATATTCCAAAATATCTTCCAAAAAAAAAAATTGGAGTAGCTTTACTTATATCACACGAAATAGACTTTAAAAGCAAAACTGTTATTAGAGACAAGGAAGGACATTACATATTATAAAAGGAATGATTCACGAGGAAGAAATAACAATATAAATGTATATGCACCTAACCAGGATGCCACAAAATGCATGAGGAAAACATTGGCAAATCTGAAGGGAGAAATAGATATCTCTACAATAATAGTTGGAAACATCAATACATTACTCTCAGCATTGCATAGAACATCTATGAAGAAGATCATTAAAAGAACAGAAAGATTGAATAATATGATAAATGGACTAAACCTAATAGACATATACAGAACATTGCACCCCCAAACAGCAGAATATGCATTCTTTTCAAGTGCTGATGGAACTTTATCCAGGATGGACCCTATTTTGGATCAGAAATCATATCTGAATATATTCAACAAGATTAAAATTTTACAAAGCACTTTCTCTGAACATAATGGAATAAAGTTGGAAATCTAGAAGGGGCAAAAAAGGGAAAATTCACAAATATATGGAGATTAAACAACACACTCTTAAATAATCAGTGGGTCAAAGAAGAAATTTCAAGAGAAATCAATAAATATCTTGAGATGAATGAAAATGAGAACATAACATTTCAGAACATATGGGGTGCAGCAAAAGCAGTGCTGAGAGGGAAACTATAGTCCTCAGTGCTTACATTAAAAAAGAAGAAAGAGCTAAAATCAATGACTTAACTACACAGCTGGTGGATCAAGTAAAAGATACAAAAATATCTTGAAAGCAAGTAGAAGGAATGAAATAATAAAGATCAGAGCAAAAATAAATAAAATTGAGAACAACAAAAAAAAAATAGAAAGAATTAACAAAACCAAAAGTTGTTTCTTCTAGAAGATTTACAAAATCAACAAACCCTTATCTAGACTGACAAAAAAAGAGAGAAGATGCAAATAAATGAAATAAAAAATGAAAATGTGGGCATTACTCTTGGTCCCACATAAATAAAAGAGAGCATAGGAGGATACTATAACAACTTTATCCCATAAACTTAGATAATATAGACAAAATAGAAAAATTCCTAGGCATGTACAAAAAACCTGCACTGAACCTAGAAGAAATATAAGACCTCAAAAAACCAATCACAAGAGATTGAAACAGTCATCAAACAATTCCCCAAAATGAAAAGCCCAGGATCACATGGTTTCACAGTTGAGTACTACCAAGCATTCAAAGAAGATTTAAAACCAAACTTACTCAAGGTCTTCCAAAAGTTGAAGAAGAAAGAATGTTACCAAACACATTCTCTGAAACCAATAGCCCCTGATACCAAAGCCAGATAAAGTTACAGACCTATTTCACTAATGAATACAGATGCAAAAATCCTAAATAAAATACTTGCTAAACAAATCCACAAACACATTAAAAGTATTATTTGTCATGAACAAGTGCCTTTTAGGCCTTTTTTCCAGGCATGCAAGAGTGTTTAAAAACAAGAAAATAAATCCGCATAAAACACTAAATTAATAAATCAAAGAATAAAAATCATATGATCTTATTGATTGAGGCAAAAAAGGCATTTAACCAAATACAGCATGCCCTCTTGATAAAAAACTACAAAAGATAACGATTGAAGGAAACTTTCTCAACATGATAAAGGTCATATATGAAAAATCTATAGCTAACATTGTTCTCAATGATGAAAGAATGAACATTTTCCCATTGAGATGAGGAGCAAGACAAGAATGCCACTGTCACAACTGTTGTTCAATATATTGCTAGAGGCTCTAGCTAGAGAAATCAGGCAAGAAAAAGAAATAAAAAGGCATCCAAATCAGAAAGGAAGGAGTAAAACATTTTTTACTTGCAGGTGATATGATCCTATATCTAGAAAGTCCTGAAAAATCTACAACAAAGGTGCTAGAGGTCATAAACAATTTCAGTAGAGTGTCAGGATACAAGATCAAAATCCCAAAATAAGTGTTGTTTCTATACAATCATAATGCACCATCTGAGGAAGCATTCAGGAAAAAAATTCCATTTACAATAGCAACTAAAATAATCAAATATTTAGTAATAATCTTAACCAAGCATGTAAAGCACTTGTATTCAGAAAACTATAATACATTGTTAAAGAAATTTAAAAAATATCTAAATAATTGGAAGAACATTCCATGCTCATGGATTGGAAAACTAAATATCAGTAAGATACCAATTCTACTACACAGATTCAATATAAACCCAATAAATATTCCACCAACATTTTTAAAAGAAATGGAAAACACAATTATCAAATTTATTTTGGAGTGGTAAGGGGCCACAAATAACCAGAAAGTTGTTAAAAAGAAAAAGCAAGTTGGAGGACTCTTACTTCTAGACTTTAAATCATATTATCTAATTACAGTGGTAAAAACAGCATGGTATTGGGATAAAGATAGACATATAGACCAATGGAACTGAATAGAGGGTTCAGAAACAGGCCATCATATCAATGGTCAAGTGATCTTTGACAAGTCTGTCAAATCAACCAGCTTGGACAGAACAGTCTATTCCACAAATGGGACTGGCAGAACTGGATATCCATAGCCAAAAGAAAGAGAGGTCCCCTCTCCATAACACATACAAACATTAACTCAAAATGGATCAAAGACCTAAATATAAAACCAAGAACAATAAGGCTCTTAGAAGAAAACATAGGAAAACACCTTCAAGACCTGGTGGTATGTGGTGCATTCTTAAACCTCACACCAAAAGCATGAGCAACAAAAGAAATCATGGATAAATGAGACCTCCTCAAACTTAAACACTTTTATGCTTCAAAGGACTTCATCAAGAAGATGAAAAGGCAGCACAATCAATTGAAGAAAATATTTGGACACCACATATCTGATAAGGGTTTGATTTCCATTCTATATAAAGAGATCATACAACTCAACAATAAAAGAGCAAGAAATACATTTTCAAAATGGGCAAAAGATTGAAATAGACGTTTCTCCAAAGAGAAAATACAAATAGCCAAAAAGCACATTAAAAATGTTCTATATTACTAGCTATTAGGGAAATGCAAATCAAAACAACAATGAAATATCATCGAACATGTCATAGAATGGTCATTATTAAGAAAAAAAAAAAAACAGAAAACAATAAGTGCTGGAGAGGATGTGGAGAAATAGGAACACTCCTTTACTGTTGGTGGGATTGTAAAATGGTGCAACCTCTGTGGAAGACAGTTTGGCAATTCTTCAGGAAGCTAAATATAGTTCAGCCATATGATCCAACAATTCCTCTACTGGGAATATATCCAGAAGAACTGAAAACTGGACACAAACAGGTATCTGCATACCGATTTTCATAATGGCATTATTCACAATTGCCAAAAGATAGAAATAACACAGTGCCCATCAATCAACAAATGGATAAACAAAATGTGGTATATCCATACATTGGAATACTATGCTGCAGTAAGAAGAAATAAAATTTGGGCACATATTCTAACATGGATAAATCTTGAAGACATTATGCTAAATGAAGTAAGCCAAACAAAAAAGGACGAATATTTGTATGGTTTCATTAAGATGAATTAAATATGAAGAATAAACACATGGAGTTAAAACCTAGAGTATAGGTTATTAGTAGATAAAGAGGAGGATGGAGAAGAACTACTGATGCATAATGTATGTAGAAGTTTTCATTAAATTGACTGTAAAATAATAGAAATGGATAAAGTTGATGGGAACACATTATAGTGAGTAGCATCTGGTTTACAAATGGGATTGTGGCTGAAAAGAGCAGTCTAGTGATGCAAATATCAACTGAAAGAAAGATAGAGAATAATCTAGAGGCTGAATAACACAGTGAACCTAGAGGTGGATGAGAGTTGTGGTTGATGGTACAGATGCAAGAGTATCCTTCTGTGAGCTAGAGTAGATGTGCATCACTATTGCAGGGAGGTGGAAATGTGGAGAAGCATGGAAAAACTACAATTGGTGTGACCTATAGACTGTGGTCAACAGCAATACTATAATATTCTTGCATCAATGTCAAAGATGTACTGTGTTGATAATGGAGGAATATGGAAAAAGTGTGCCAAATGTACCCTATGGACCATAGTTGGTGGCAATAGTCTGATGATATTATTAAATAATCTGTAACAAATATTCCAGCATGGTGTGGGGTGTTGGTGAAGGGGTGTTCTATAGGAATTCTGCACATGTGTATGATTGATGTGCAAGTTCACAACCTCTGTAAAAAATATATATTTTAGAAATTAGATTGGGG
Organism: Cabassous unicinctus; assembly: GCA_029593785.1. Lineage (NCBI taxonomy): Eukaryota > Metazoa > Chordata > Mammalia > Cingulata > Chlamyphoridae > Cabassous > Cabassous unicinctus. Next base: position 19,348 of record JAQZBX010033752.1, read on the forward strand.
AAAAAGTACACCAAATGTAAAATAGAGACTATAATTAGTAGTTATATTTTGATGATGCTCTTGCATAGTTTGTAACAAATGTTTCACAACAATTCAAAGTATTGGTGGAAGGGTGATGGATGATACCCCTGTATGATGTTATGTATGTTCATTTTGAAATTTCACAATCATTTCTATACACACTGTTTATGCATGTTCATGTGTGAATGATATACTTCAACAAAAAATAGATTAAAAATATATTAGAATTTGGAAGATACATGGTCCCACTTAAAAGATAAAGATGGTGTTGAGCAGGCCCTAAAAGCAGGCCAGCTATGACATACTGACCACAAGAGTGAGAAAGGCCAGTTGCCTTCAGAGGCTGCATCCTCCCAAAGTTGATGGGGAACAGGATTCTTGCTTCAGTTACTTTATGCTGTTGGCTAATTCTAGGGAGCAATTATGATAGATCTGCTGGATTTGGGTATAAATTGCCAACCCCAGCTCCCACCTCAATGGTTATGCTTAGGACAACTAGGAGAGGTATGCAGAGATGCACTGCTCTAGACTTAAACTCATAAAGACAGTATAGGCAATGACAAGACAGGCATATGGCAAGCAAAATAAAGACAATTATTAAGATAGCCTTTCCTTTATCTTAAAGGCTATTCATTAACTACTTAGAAAATGAATTAAGTTTATCTGGACTTTTAAGATATGCAATATCCCTCTGCATATGATCTAGAATAAAAAGATATCACTATAATCATCAGTCATATATCTAGAATAAGAGAGATAAAAATACAGTATTTAATGCTAATTAATGCACTAATCAATGCATAAGGTTCTCTGTGAGCTGCAATTTAATAGATCTAAGGTCCAGAGTAGCAACACTGTACATGTTATCTTTCCATGGGAGCAGGCTATAATGCCAATTGTATTTAAGTTCTACTTAAATCACTCTGGTATTCATTTCTCCACTTGTTACACCCTTCATACAGCCAGCATGCTGCAGCACTGTTGACCCTAGAGAGAAGCTAGGAAGGTAGGTGCATTAGTCAGCCAAAGTGAGGCTGATGCAAAATACCAGAAATCTTTTGGTTTTTATAAAGGGTATTTTTGATGGTAAAAGCTTACAGTCACAAGGCTTTAAACAGTCCAACTCAAGGTACCATAAGAGGTACTTTCTCAGCCAGAGTCTGTTGTCACATCTTGATGCAAGATAGCAGGTGATATCTGTGAAGATTCAGTCTTCCTCTTCTTCCCAGCTTCTTATATTCTCACCCATAAGCTGGGATAAGTCTCCTCTCTTTCCCAGGGATCATTACTCTCCAGGTTCAGCTGTTTTATCTCTCCACAAGTTCAGTTGTAGATTAAAAGGCTCTCTTGCTTCCTGGGATCTCTGGCAATTCTATGGAGCCAACTCTATTCCTATGTGTTCTCCTCCTATGTGTTTACTTCCTGGGGCTTCAGCTCAAAACTCCGGCATCAAAACTCCAACCTCCTTTCTCTGTGCTGAAGTTTTTCTGAGTCCTCACCCATGAAAGAGGCAGGGACTCAACACCCTAATCATCATTTAATCATGTCCAGATAAACAGACCAGTTATACAAACAAAAACCAATATCTATTTTTGGAATTCAAAAACAATGCCAAACTGCTATACTCCACTCTCTGAATTCCAAAAAGTCATTAAAATGTTAAAAAAAAAAACAAACTTAAATCAGTATAATTCTAAGTACAAAATCATATCACAATCAGCTAAAGAAATACTTTTTGTTTTGGGGCAAAGTCTCGTCTGGCCGTAGACCTCTGAAACTTAGAAAATCCTTATCTGTTTCCAATATACAAAGAGACAGACAATGGATAAACATTTTCATTACCATAAGGAGAAATTGGGAAACATGAATTATGGGTCCTCTACATTTCAGTAAACCTGAAGGGCATACTTCATAAGATATCAATATCTGAGAGTCCTTCTTTTTTTAAAATATATTTTAAAAAATGTTTAGATTACATAAATGTTACACAAAAATTACAGGGATTTCCATGTTCCCCACCTCCCACATGTCCCATAACATGCCACATAAGCATCTTTCATTAGTGTGGCACATCACCTGCAATGGATATACACATCCTGGGGCTGTGCCACTAAGCATGGACCTTAGTTCATTGTAGACCACACTCTCTCCCACACAGTTCTGCATGTTATATGGTGATGTAAAATGCCCTATAACTGTCATTGTAATGTTACTCAGGATAATTCCCAAGTTCTGAAAAAGCATCTGTATTACAACTGCTTTTCCCTTCTCTGCCCCAAAAGCATCCAGTGGCCACTGGCTCCACCTCACTATTGTAATTTCTTGAATCGCATTATGTTTACAACAGAATACCATTAAGTTCACTCTAGTGCATAGCTCTTCCCCCAATCTTCAGGAGTTTGGGATGGTGATGTCCACTCCAACTCCAAGTGAGAGGGGGCTTATATCCCATGGATATGGTGGATGGGATTATCCTGCCTGTAGCTGCAGGCTCTCTCTATCCCCTGGGATGGCCATTGTCCATCATTGTCCCCTCCCCAGGTGACTTGGGTGAGTCCTTTGAGCTGTACAGTAGGAGTTGCAGCTCCACTGAGATTCCAGGCACAGCTAGCACATGGGCAGGCCAGAGGCTCCATTCTCTGGAAGTACACCTACAAACTCCAGCATCACATATAGGTTTGAATAGAAGGGACTGATGGACCATGTGCAGGAAGAACTTATTTGAGTCCAACTCTGTCACTCTCAGGAGCACAGATTCCAAAGTAGAGCCCACTGATAAGGCATCAGTCTCTGGAGCTATCCCCCCTTATATAGGACCTGTGTGTCCCTGGAGCCCTCAGGAGCCCCTCTGTGTGTGATGATATCCACTTTGGTGTTCTATGAGATTCTACTGAGGTGTGCATAAGTGTTACCTCTGGGATGGCCTCCCGACACTCTTTGAAGTCTCCTAGCCACATAAACTCATTTGTCTTTACCTTTTCCCCCTTTTATTCGAGGTCTTTTTCCAGTCGTATTGCCAGTTGGCACTTGGTATTAATCCTTTCTTACCAGGGATGCTCATCACCGGGAGTCATGTCTCATGCTGCAGGGAAGGTAATGCATTTATATAGTGAGTTTGACTTAGAGAGACTCTCTTAGAGAAAGTCCTTCTTAAGATGATGGTTTCTTCTCCCCGGGGCCAGATGAGGACACAACATTTCTGCAGGCTTCCCCAATGACCATTTTTTTGGTTGCACCTTCATCAAGCATCTGGGTGGTGACGACTCTCCAGACCTCATCTTCCAAGATCATTGAGGAGATGGCTACACTTTACTCAAAATTTGGGTTAGAGTCATGACACAATAGTACAGTGAAGTGAAGACAACATCCTCCATAATCTTTGGCATACTCGCTCAACCCTCTCAGAACAATGAGTTGGTGACCTAGACTTCCTGAACCCATGGAGAACAGGACTGCCCTTCTAAAACCTATGGGGCATTGACGTCAACCTCCCTAATCCCCATGGAATGTGCTGCAATCTCTCTCTACACTGGAGTGACAAAACTTTACCTGAACATTGAGTAGGAAATCCACCTTCTTCAACAGCCAGGGCAAACTCACCATCACTGTGCACATGGGTGTGGTTCTTTTCTTGGTCAAGGAGATTTCTTAATTACATATCTCAGCTTCCATGGTTTTACTCTTGAAGTCATATCTCCTTCAATCTCTAACTTCCATCTACCTTTTAGTCTAAGCTGACAGTGGTTTTGTTCATACAGGTCTCTCAAAAATTTTGTTAGTTTAGCATTCAAGAAACCAGGGTCCCAGATATCCGCTGTAAAATTTCCCAAAATCTTTCATAGATAACTGCATTTTTAATCCTGAATTATACATTCCAAGTTTAGTTAAGTCCTCAAATGATGCACTATCATCTGGGGATTTGATTTCCAGAGGCTTAGAATTTCCAGAATCAGTTCCTGGTTTCTTTGTGCCCAACAATTCAGTCCTCAGCTTATCTTCCTAGAGAAACAGACCAGTTTTACAAACATAAACCAATATCTATTTTTAGAATTTATAAACAATGCCGAACTGCTACAGTGGGCCTCAGTATTTCACCATCCTAGTGCAAAGTGCCCTTCAGCAATGTACATTGTACATCTGGCCATATCCAGACATTGCTGGCTGCTGCAGGAATCCAGAACTGCATTGTACTCTCCATCCACTTCATGAGCATATTCAGAGATGTAGTAGATAGTTTTATCATTTTAAGGTTCACTGACAAACCAAGCCAATAATTCAAATGGATAGGCACCATGCAGTGTTCTTGGGCCTGGTTTGAATGTACAAGAGAGTTTGACAATACTGCAGTTTATCTATTTTAATCTTTATACACTTGCCAAATACTTCCAATGAATTCCTAACATATCAAATAAACTTAACTTTTGAGTATTTTGCTTCATACTTCTACACCTTTACCATGATGATATTAACAAGTATTTTACTTTAGCAGTACAGTAAAAACTACTTTCTCAATTATTTTATGAAAACTGAAGATTCCCAATGGAATCAAGATTATCTTTTCTTATGACCACTTTAATGTGCAGATTTAGGTGGAAAATGACAGGATTCCCTGTTTTAAATTTACTTTGTGCTATTAATATAAATTTAGATTTCTAGTTAATAATGGCTATCTCAATTAGCCATTAAAGAACTTCAGTTTAGAAGATGCTTTAACAAACTCCTTATAATTAACTGTAATCACCTAGATTCATTATTTTACCTTAAAGTAAGTTTATTAAATTACAATTAGCAACCAAGAAGTGTACTTTATCCATTTAAGAGAGAGCAGATCTACATTTCCTTCTTAAACTTAATTTCATTAAACACGAGCTTACAACTTCAACATTAAAGATTTAATACATGTAATGTGATTTTTTTTTAGTAAGACCATGTATCTTCAAAATTCTAATTAAGTTTATTTCTTACAGAATCAGTGCTGATTTGTCATGTGGGAATTTCATCCAGTTCCAACCACATGCCAGATCCATTTTCCCTCAACTTCAATAGAATAGCCAGAGAGATTTACACCCTATCAGGCAGGGACTACCACCCAGGCAGGAAGTAACTACAGAAGAATCACCATTGTCCCTCTGAATCCTCTTAAGAATAAGAGTATGAACAGTTTTGGGTGGTTGAGGTGTTGTACTCTAGCTCCAAATTAGCCTACCCAAAGTAACTTAGAGAAGAAAACTTTCTATTGTTCCCTGAGTGTCCTATCTGGGAAGCACATAACCTCCCATCCCTTGAGAGACCTTGCAAAAACATCTCAACCTTGCAGCTGTGTCCCAAGTTATCAGAACCTTGAAGTTGTGCAGACACTAGCTAACCGCCAAGATCCGCTTCTGTACACCCTGCTTGCTTGCAAACTGCGTCGGCGATCCCCTATAAGAGGGAGCCATTTTAGAACTTCGGGGCTGCAGTTCCCTCCTGCGTGAGGTGTGCTGCAGATGCCCGCGGGCTTAGCTCAATAAAAGTAACTAAAGTCTTAAAGTCTGAGTATGGTCGATCTCCTGGGTTAGAACATTTGGAGGCCCCAGCGGGATTCACCGCGAGGTCCCCCTTAATTGGGGTCGACCTCCTCAGACTAAGCGGGAAGTGCCTCCACTTCCTCGCCTTTGCTTTGGATTTCTGATCGGATTTGGACTAGGACTGTGGCCTCGAGGAATCTGGTAAGGGATTTTCCCTTTTGTGTTGGCTCCGGAGCATTTGTGGGGCTGTTGCAGGCGGGACGCCGCGGTACTGCACTCCCCGAATCAGGGTCAGGACGCCCTCTCCTGATTTTGGAAACCGTTAGGTTTCACTTTGGTATTTGGCTGTGTGAGTGGAAGTGAGACTAGTCTCCAGTGTTTTG
>JAQZBX010033753.1:0-25257 GCA_029593785.1 Cabassous unicinctus
AAAGGCAAGAAAGAGAAACTGGCCATCAAAATAAATTTACAACATTTTCAGATGCTTAGAAATCAGCAAAAAATTACAAGCCATATTAGGAAACAGAAAGAGATGGCCCACTAAAGGAACAAACCAAATATCTTGAAGAGATACAAGACTTAAGAAAATTAATGAATGACAATCACACAACTCTCCTAAATCATTTCAAAGAACTGAAAGAAAATGACTAAAGATATAAAAGTTATTAAGAAGACAGGTGAGCATAAAGAACAATTTGAAAACCTACAAATAAAAGTAACAGACCTTATGGGAATGAAAGGCATGACGGATGAGATTAAAAATACATTAGAGGCACATAAGAGCAGATTTGAATTGCTTGAAGACAGGATTAGTGATTTCAAAGATAGAACATCTGAACTGGAAAAGAGAGGAGAACAGAAAGAGAATAGAATGAAAAAATGGAACAGGGTCTCAGGGAATTGAATGACAATGTGAAACACTCAAACATTCACATTATTGGATTTCCAGAAGAAGAAGAGAATGTCAAAGATGCACAAAGAATATTTGAGGACACAATGACCAAAAACTTCCCACTCCTTATGAAAGACATAAATATCAATATCCAAAGACAACATACCCTACACAGAATAAATCTGAATACACCTACCCCAAGAGAGCTATTATTCAGAATGACAAACATCAGAGATAAACAGAGGATTCTGAAAGCAGCCAGAGAAAAAGTAAAGCATCACATAAAAGGGAACCTCAATAAGTTTCAGTGTTCACCTCTCATCAGAAACCGTGGGGTAGAGAAGAAAGTAGTATGATGTATTTAAGGTGTTAAGAGAGAAGAACTGCCAGGCAAGAATTCTGTATCCAGGAAAACTGTCCTTAAAAAATGAGAGTGAGTTCAAAGTTTTCACAGACAAATAAAAACTTATAGAATATGTTACCAGAAGAACAGAATTACAAGAGCTACAAATGGGATGCTGCATCCTGAAAAGGAAAAAAACAAAGGTAAGAGACTTGGAAAAGAGTGTAGAAATGAAGACTATTAGAAAGGGTAAATTAAAATGTAAAAAGACAAACAATAGAATGATATGAAAACAAAAAGCCAAAGGACAAAATGGATGTAATAAGTAATGCCTTTATGGTAATAACATTGACTTTTTAATTTAAGATTTATTTTTGTTTATTTATATTCCCACTTGTTTGTGCTCAATCTCTGTGTCTCTTCCTTGTGTGCTTGTCTTCTTCTTTATTTTAGGAGGCACCAGAAATGAACCTGGGACCTCCCATGTGGGAGGGAGGTGTCCAATGGCTTGAGACACCTCTGCTCCCAACATTGACTGTTAATGTCTTGAATTCCCTAATCAAATGACATACACTGACAGATTGGATTAAAAAATATGAACTATCTATATGTTGTCTAAAAGAGACTCACTTCAGACATAAGAAAAAAAAGATTAAAAGTATAATGTTGGAGATGTATATTCCATGCAAATTGTAACAAAAAATGCTGGACTAGTGACACTAATATCAGACAAAATAGATTTTAAATAAAAAAATTTTTATAAGGGGTGAAGAACATCTTTACATATTAATAAATAGGTCAAGTCACCAAGAAGAAATAACTATACAAAATATTTATGCACCTAAATTGAGTACCCCAAGTACATGAGGAAGACACTGGCAAAGCTGAAGGGAGAAATAGATATCTCTACAATAATAGTTGGTGACTTCAATATACATTCTCAGAATTGGGTAGAACATCTGGAAAGAGGATGAATAAAGAAATAGATAGAGGAGATTGGGCAAGATGGTGTCAGATTAAGTGTGGACTCACCTCTCTCTTGCAAAAAAATGGCTGGGTGGGAGCAAGATCCTGCCTGAGTGAGCTGTTTGGGGAACACACAGAGCATGAGATTTCAGGGCATCAATCTGTAGAGAGCTGGACAAAGACATAATTTGCTCAAGGTAAAACCCTGATATCCTTGCCTCTGAGGCTGGGAACTATGGGATGGCTAAGCCCCACTCTCAAGGCCAAACTTCCTCAAGTCCTGAGCCCCAACTCCTGCTGTCCACCCAGCAGGAGGAAGCATACTCCAAAAGTGGGAAGGTTCTGACAAAGGGTGGAGAAGGGTTTTGTTTCTGTGGGTTTGGTTGCCTGGACCCCCGTTGAGCTTTGAGGAACATACTAGCTGGCTCAAGGTGGCACCAGGAAGATGGGAGAAGTGAATCAGCTGAGGCAGCCTGATTTACCTAACCACTATGGGATAGAGAAATTTGGCCTGAAGAGGGTTGATTCAGGTAATTGACTAGTCCCATGCTGAAAACTATAAAATTTTCAACCCCCTTAAGTGAGGTGGGCATTAGGAACCACTTAATAAGCTTCCAAGAGCCTTTTTAAGGATCCTTGGGAGGAGAGCATGGTCTGGAAGAGGGTTGAGAGTCATTTATTTGCAGTGAGTTCAGTCACCAGGGTGCCATTTGAATTTCAAAAGGGAACTAAACCTGACCAGGAGAGGTGAGTGGGAATCCCCTCACACAGGCCAATGCATCCACCTGCCCTGGAAGAGAAAGCAATAAGAATAAAAAGGGGGCAGGGACAGATTCCTAATCAGGAGGAATCTATCCAACTGCAAAGAGTCAACCTGCCCAAGAGAAAGTGACTGGATAGCTTTCTGAAGAGCTAACTGATGCAACAAGAAAGTTTAGCCCAGTGGAGGAGTTTCTGCCTTGAATATACAGGGTCCCTAGTTCCAGTCCTGGCTCCTCTTAGAGTAGTGATCCACTGGGATATCAAACATTCAGCAGATACTTTAGGACTGGGAAAACATAGACATTATTTTGTATTACTTTCAGTTGGGTCTCTTATTTTTCATTAAAAAAGGGTACTTTCTTTAAAGATTTAACTTACACTACTCACCAAAAAACTGCTTCAAAACATGCAGAGGAAAGATTGCAGGGTAATTGATTGATGAACATGAGCATCCTGAGATGTTCCACAGGGGCCTAAGAGGGAAGGCTGTCCTTCCTTAATTTTTGTTTGACTGCTTGCTTGTGTGTTTGTGGATTTTTTTCCCTTGTTTTTCTTTCCTCTTCCTTCCCTCTACACTTTTTTCTTCTTTAATTAGGTCCTGCTGGCTTGTTTCTTGTTTGCTGTGCTTCCTCTTCCTTGATTCCCCCTTTTCTGTGTATACTGATTTTATCTACCAACCCTATCTCTTTTCCTTCCTTCATCTTTCTAACTTCTGCTTTTGGTTGTTTTTCTTATATTGCACCTCTTTTTATTCAGTCCTCAATTCTTCTGATTTTTCTTTCTAGCTCATCTATTCTGTTTTCTTTCTTTTATTAACTTTTTCTTTTTGCCATTTCTTTTCTCTTTCCCTCTCTCCTCATCATTCTGGGCTTTTAATTCATTCTATATATTTTTCTCTATTCAGTCTCCCATTTCATTGTAGGTACACAACCTTTTTTTCTTATTATTCTACATTGCTGACATGAGTTAAATATTCATTTTCCTAGGTTGTATATGATTCCTTTCCTAATTTTACTATTATTATTACTATTATCCTTTTTCTTTACTTACCACATTTGCTTTCTCTGGCCCTAATCTTTTTCCTTCAAGGGAACATAGAAAACGGCAAGGATATAGATCAAGAAGAACAAAGTGTCAAAGAGAAACCATAACACACACCAAAAAAAGGCAGCTAAATAAAACCTTAGAGTAGAGAGAGAAGTTAATCAATTCAATAAATCCAATAAGGGAAACAGATGACCAGACAGCAACAAAAAATTACAAATCATACCAAGAAACAGGAAGACATGTTCCAGTCCAATGAACAAACCAAAATCCAGGAAGAGTGCAGAACATTGAAAAATTAATCAAAGTTATCCAAACAAATATCATGGACCAACTTAATGAAGTGAAGGAAGAGATTAAGGGTATTAAGAAGACACTGGGAGAACATACTGAAGAAATTATAAACATACATAAAAAGATAGAGTATATGATGGTGATGAATTGCACAATCCAAAGAATCAAAAAGACACTGGAAGCACATAACAGCAGATTTGAACAGTCAGAAGAAATAATTAGTGATGTGGAAGACAGTATATCTGAAATCAAATAGTAGAACAGATAGATAAAAAGATAGAAAAAATCCAGCAGGGGCTAAGGGATTTGAATGACAACACAAAATGCACAAACATATGCATTATAGGCACCCCAAGGGAGAAGAGAAGGGAAAGGGCATAGAAAGAGTGTTGGAGGAAATAATGGCTGAAACTTCCCAACCCTACTGAAGGAGATGGGTGTACATATCCAGGAAAAACAGTGCACACCAAACAGTATAAATTCCAACAGCCCTACTCCAAGACATATACTTCTCTAACTGATAAAGATAAAGAGAAAATACTGAAGGCAGCAAGAGAAAAGAGAACCATCATATACATGGGAAGCTCAATAAGATTGAGTGCTGATTCCTCATCTGAAGCCATGGAGGCAAGAAGGCAGAGGTGTGACATAGTCAAGGAACTAAAAGACAAAAATTCCAGGCAAGAATTCTCTATCCAGCAAAGATGTCGTTCAAAAATGATGGAGAGTTTAAAATATTCACAGATGAACAGAAATTAAGAGAATATGCCCATAAGAAACCTGCTCTTCAAGGATTACTAAAGTGAGTTCTACATGTTGAAAGGAAAAAACAGAGATAGAGAGTTGGAGGAGAGTGTAAGAACAACTAAAAAGACAAAAAGAGAAAAGAAAACCAACATATGACATAAATAAACCCAAAGAACATATGGTTAATGTAAGAAATTCCTTGAGAGTAATAACACTGAAAGTTAATGGATTAAACTTACAAGTCAAGAGACACAGATTGGCAGAATGGATAAGGAAATAAGACCAACCTATATGCTGTCTAAAAGAAACCCACTTTAGACCCAGGGATTCAAGAAGGCTGAAAGTGTATGGCTGGAAAATAATCTTACAAGCAAACAATAACCAAAAAAGAGCAGGAGTAGCTATACTAATGTCTGACAAAATAGACTTTAAATGCAAAACTATTGTAAGGTACAAAGATGGACACTATATAGTAGTAAAATGGGTACACTTTCAAGAAGAAAGAACAATTATAAACATTTATGTGCTTAACCAGGGCATCTCAAAATACATGAGACAAACATTGGAAAAACTAAGTGGAGAAACAGATACCTCTACAATTATAGTGTGGGACTTTAATACACCATTTTCACCATTAGAACATTTCAATAGAGAATCAATAAAGAAAAAAAAGACTTGAATGATGCATTATAGGATCTGGACCTAATAGATATACACAGAACACTACACCCAAATACAGCAGGATAGACATTCTTCTAGTGTGCACATGGATCATTCGCCAAGATAGATCATATGCTAGGTCACAGAAAAATTTTCAATGAACTCAGAAAGATTGAAATCATACAAAGTAATTTATCTGACCACAATGGAATGAAGATGGAAATCAGTAAGGGCCAGAGAACCAGATAAGGCACAAAGATATGGAAGTTAAACAACACAATCTTAGAAAAACAATGGGTCAAGGAGGAAATCTCAAAAGAAATATGTAACTACCTTGAAATGAATGAAAATGACAAGACAACATATCAAGATAGCAAAAGCTGTACTGAGAGTGAAATTCATAGCCATGAATGCATATATCAAAAAAGAAGAAAGAGCTAAAATTGACCACCTAATTGCACATATGGAGGAATTAGAAAAAGAATAACACACTAACCCCAAGGTAAGTAGAAAAAAAGAAATAACAAAGATTAGAACAGAACCAAATTAAAGAAAAAATAAGAAAGCACTAGAAAAAATAAAACCAGAAGGTGTTTCTTGGAGAAGATCAATAAAGTTGCAAACCCTTAGCTAGACTAACAAAGAAAAAAGAGAGAAGATGCAAATATACAAAATAAGAAATGAGGAAGGGAATATCATGAGTGACACCACAGAAATAAAGAATATCATAAAATGATACTTTGAAGAACTATATGCCAATTAAAAGGATAATTTAGAGGAAATGGTCAAATTCCTATAAACACACAAGCAGCCTACATTGATGAAAGAAAAAAAAAGATGAATTCATCAGATCATTCCCAAGTAAAGAGATAGAGTCATTCATCAAAAAATTCCCAACTAAGAAAAGCCGAGGTCCAGACAACTTCATAGGTGAATTCTACAAAGCATTACAGAAAGAACTAACACAAATCCTGCTTAAACTCTTCCAAAAAATAGAATTAGAAAGAACATTGCCTATTTCTTTGATGCCAACATTACCCTTGTTGATGTTCAGGAACTATGTCCGTGAAAATGGTGCCATGGATGAGAATGAAACAAGACATAGCTGGGGTCAGGGGACCCTCCATCCAAGGGGAGGAGAGTCCCACTGCATAAAACATCATGGGTTTTATTTATCTTTAAAACAAAGAAAATACGTGTGTCCATGTGCAAAAGTAATAGATACATGGACATGGTGGGTTACATGTTACTAAAGTCAGCAAAACTTTAGGGTTAATGGTTCAGTTCTCCTTACATTCCTGCATGTAACAGACCTTATTAATCATTATCTGACATATACCAGATCCACTCCTTGAAGTACAGAATGCTTCTCCACCAGGTTCATACCAGATCTTAGCTTAGTGTCTTGAGACTAGAGATGCCTGTCCCATACATACCAAGGTGGCCTGCTTTCTGTTAGGAGTCATGGCCTTTAATTGAACTCCTTCATTTCCCCCTTTTTAATAATTAATTTTTAAGTGAAGATTATAGGAACCATTATATAAGATGATACAAGGTGACCTCTTGTCACACTTGTCTTCTTCCATAGGCTCTTGTGACTGTGCCTGTCTTAAGTTGTCCTCCTCTGAGAATCTTACCCATCATTGGCCACCAGTCAAGCTTTTGAGCTCTTACACAGAAGGCAATTTCATTTATATTTCATACTTCATGTTCCTTATGTGTATGCTTTTATGTGATAATTAGTAGTAAAATCATGGGGTTATTAGTATACTACTTTTTAACCACAAATAATGTAAAATTAGTTTTTCATTGCTAATTTTCTTAACATAAATGCATTTATCTGATTTAATTTTTCATATTTTCTATGAAGATATGTTATTACTCTACCCTTGAAAATACAAACAATTAAAATGCGTAAAACAATAATTTCTAATACAATCCAAAATGATATTTGAACTGATTTTTGTTTCCACCAGTGAAATGGATTGACAGTATTTAAATTTTCAGAAAATTCATTCTAAAATTCTGCACCAGGGGATTCTTTCAATTTATTTTGAGACATGCTCAATGTTTTCTTTTGCAATTCTATAATATCTAAAGAAATATTATGCTTATATCCAATCAAATGATTTTTTACTTCTTCCTAATCATGCTCACTATTATTATAAGGCAAAGGAGTAATACAAAAAGAATTTTCATTCCAATCACATTTAAGAGCCCTTAACAAGTTTAAATTATAGATTTGATTACCCAAATGCATAATAGTTGTTTCAAGATCATTCATATCAGTACCATATCAATGTGAGACTGGCTATGCCACATCTCACTTGCATTTTTATGCCAGTCCTTAACATATTGTTGAGTCTGGACTCCTTGATCCAGGGCTGTGCCAGCGATGCCTGTGGCAGTTATGATGCCAATCAATCCCAAAATTCCTGCTATTAAAAGTCCAATCAGTCTTTTAGCTCTTTTTAAATAATGGTTGAGGAAGTGCCATAGCAACTGGGATTCTGGAGACTGTTGCCAATGTCTGGTCATCCAAACTGGTAGCCATAGTCCTTTTCTTCTTCTTGCTTTAAAAAGAGTTTCATTTTCCTGCAAATATGAATTCTTAAGACGTGTAAATAAAGAGCAATGGAGCAGCTAACATTCCTTTCACCAAAAGTTACTTTTCCAATGATAGAAACTATAGGATCTCATGCACATACTGTAAGAAATTGAATTGGTTTTCTTTTTAAACTGCTAATATTAGTTTTATTGCCTTGCCATTGAAAAACTGGGCCAGTTCCCAAAAATAATTTCCACAAATAATTTTGAGTTTTGTTAAGTTTAGTGTCCCATGGTTGTGGGATAAATCTTCCTTGATTTATTCAATTTATTGAGCTGTTAGTAAATGCCATATTACCAAAATTCCAGAAATAAGAATTACTGTCACTAGTGGTTATGGTTGAATTGTTAATGAACCAAGATACGGTTGTGTTCTTAACAGGATTTGGCATTCCTATAAGGGCCCAATCCTTTACAATTCCGTAGGAATCATTAAACAACACAACCTCTGTAAAACCATAACATACATGCCATTTGTCATTTAGTAATCTGTTTTGAGAGGGACACATAAGATTTACCATATTTTCTGGCTTTTATGGTAAAGAAGGGAAAATGAGAATATAAATTCAAGTTTGATTTTTCTCAGTTAAAACTACACTGTGATATTGAGGTTGTATGCATGTGGAACCATGTCCAATACAAAAAGGGTGGTCTATAAAAGGTAAAGTTGAATTTTCTATAAATTTCCCATCTTCTTTTGGCTTTAAGGGTAGCCATAAGTCTATAGGTCCCAGAAAATGGTGAGATTAATTAAGATAAATTGGGTAAGACTCATCAGCCCAGGTTAACAGCTCTAAAAGAGGTGGGTTGGTAATGTATACCCAATAAGTGTAATTATGATATGGTATCTTACCTTGACCTAATACTTTAACTATAATGAATCCAATGTGAAACCACCATGTCCATAGTTTAAGTTTCAGCAGCATCTTCAACTCTAGGCTTGATTCTTCTGGAGGAGATCCACTGCTGTTCTCCTGTTTCTGTAATGATAAAAGCAAAACCTCAGCCCCAACTCTTTACCTCTCCTTTTCCCCATTTATTGTTTGTTTCATTATTCCAATATATCAGTTGTTCACATTTTTCATTTTCATTCTTTTTATTAACCTCCCATTATCTTTCTGCTGCTGTGGTATTAGAAATTTGTTGTCTATTAAGAAAATTTAAGGTAAGCAATGCTTTAGATAGTTTGTCTTTAGCAGATTTTCCTCCACCTCCCCCTTTTTGTTTTTGCAACATTAATTAGTAAGTGATTGCTTTTTTTCTACTATTGTTTGTCCTTGGGGGTTATATGGAATTCCTGTAACATGCTTAATGTTCCATTCATGGCAAAATTTTTTGAAAGATTGACTAAGATAGGCAGGTCCATTATCAGTTTTTAGCTGTGCTGGCAGGCCCATTACAGCAAAACAATGTAATAAGTGAGAATGTACATGTGAGACCTTTTCACCAGCGTGAGCAGATGCCCAAATAAAATTAGAAAATGTGTCCATTGTCACATGTACATATTGAAGGTGACCAAAAGAGGGTACATGTGTAACATCCATTTGCCAAATTTTATTAGGATGTTCTCCAGAGGGATTTACTCCTGGAGAGAAAGTGGGGCATTTATGGGCCCACAAGTAGGACATTGTCTAACAATCTTTTTACTTTCTTTTACTGTTAAGTTGGGATATTTATGATGTAAGCCAGAAGCATTAGTATGTGTAACTTTATGATAATCAGCAGCAGTTTCGGTATGAGCAATAAGCTTATCTACCAAATCATTTTGTGAAGTCATAGGGCCAGGAAGTTGAGAATGGAAATGAATATGAGTAATGTAAATTGGATTAGATTGTTCATGAACAGTCTTTTGTAATTGTAGGAAAAGAAATTCTAATTTAGAAATTGGAGTTATTTGAGCTGTTTCTATATGACAAACAACATGACAGACATATACAGAATCAGACACAATATTTAAAGGCTCAGATACATCAGTTAGCAATTGAACAACAGCCAATAGTTGCACCTTTTAGGCAGATGACTAAGGTGTTTTCCAAGGTTTTGTAGTTGGGCCTAAATAGTCTGCATTTCCATTACTGCTGCTGTCAGTGTAGTAAGTGCAGAAGAGAATGGTTGTTGTTTGACAACTTTAGGAAGAACCCATGAAGTACATTTTAAAAACTGTAAATATTTTGAATTTGGGAAATGATTATCAATTGTTTCAATAAAATTTGCCAAGGCCACTTGCCAAGAGGTACTAAACTGCCAGAGCTAAGAAATCTCCTGCTTTGTAAGGTCCACTATGATTTTATCAGGATCTTTAGCCATAAGCTATCTCAGGTGAATACGGCCTTTTGATATTATTGCTGTAATTTTTTCAGGATAAATATGAAGTTTTTTTTGTATCTTTGTTGGGTAAGAATATCTATTCTATTATGCCCTCCTTTTGCCAAAGTATCCCAGTAGGGGAATGGCAAAATGGAAATATTAAAAGTGAAACTGGAAGGTTCATATTTATCCTTGTTAGTTGACTATTTTGTACTCTTTTTTCCAAAGATTTTAAGTCCATTTTTGCTTCTGGGCTCAAAATGTGAGGACTATTTAAGTCAGAGTCTCCTGTTAGAATATTGAAAAGATTAATTAAAGCATAAGTTGGAATTCCTAAAGTAGGCTGTACCCAATTAATATCACCCAGTAATTTCTGAAAATCATTTAAGGTACATAAATGATCAGTTTGAAACTGGACCTTTTGCAGAGTTATAATATTACCATTAATAGTGTGGCCCAAATATTGAAAAGGAGTCTGTTTTTTTAATTTTTTCTCCTGCTATTTGTAACCCATGTTGAGGAAGAATTTCTTTAGCCAACTGAAATAGTTGTTTAAGCTCAGAAGTTTGCTCAGTGGCAAAAAGAATATCATCCATATAATGAATAATCATAGATTGGGAAATTGTTTTTGTAAAATTTATAATGGAATGTGAACAAAGGATTGATATATGTAGGACTGTTCTTCATTCCCTGAGGTAGAACTTTCCAATGATATCATTCAGTAGGAGGTGAGTGATTAAATGCAAATTTTTCTCTCTCATTTGGATTGGGAGGAATAGTAAAGAAACAATCTTTCAGATCAATAATAACAATATGCCAATTTTGTGGAATCATAGTTGGGGATGGCAATCCAGGCTGTAAAGATCCCATAGGTTGAATAACTTTGTTAATTTCATGTAAATCATTCAACATGTACCATTAACCAGATTTCTTTTTAATTACAAAAACTGGAGAATTCCATGGACTAGTAGAGGGTTCAATATGCCCTGCCATTAACTGCTCATGTATTAATCCTTTCAGGGCTTCTAACTTTTCTTTTGGAAGGGGCCACTGTTCAACCCAGATGGGTTTGGTTGTTAGCCATTCTAAAGGTAATGTGAAACCCTTTGCAACAGTAGCCCCTACTCTAAATTTGAATGTCCTAGGCCATGATAGTCTCCAATAAGTTGTGTCTCAGGTCGGGAAGGGGCAGCATATTGCATATGAGTAATAAGATGTTTAGCTGTATCAGAAATGTGAGGAATATTCAAATAAGCTCCCCATTGGTATAATAATTCTCTTCCCTATAAATTAAGTCCTACATCCACAACATAAGGTTGCAGAGCAGCCTCTTGTCCCTCCAGACCTTCTACCTTAAATATCTGAGTACTTTGGTAAACATCTGTCATTGTGCCAATGCCAATGAAAACTCTAGGCACCTTTTGTAAAGTCCAAGCTTGTGGCCAATATCATTCAGCAATTATAGAGATATCAGCCCCAGTATCTACTAATCCTAAAAATACCTTTCCATTTATTTTTATGGTAATTTCAGGCCTTTCAACTCCAATTGCTGTTTGCCAATAAACTTTATGACCAGTGGAACCAAATCCTCCTGTACATTTTATAGACCAAGATTGAGGTTTATACTATGGTGAAAAAAGAAGTTGAGCTATACGATCTCCCAATTCAATTTGATAGGGAGTTAAAGTTTGTATTAATACACAAATTTCTCCATCAGAGTTGGAGTCAATGATCCCAGTTTGCACTAAAACACCTTTGGCCATAAGACTGCTATGGCCATTAATGAAACCTACATTATTTTTGGGATAGGCCCTTTAATTCCTCTGTTTATTTTTTGTATGCCCAGTTCAGGAGTAATAAGGTTACTTTCAGCTGAGGGAAGATCAACAGCTGCACTGCCTTTGGTAGCTGCTTTTAGCTCTGTTACATGCTGGAGTGAGCTGCTCTGTTGCTGATCAGGTAGATTTGAGCTAGGCTGGGAAATGTGCTCATATTGTTTGTCCGAGGGCCCTGAGCAAGGCCTGCTTGGAAGTTTCCCGACTTGTTAATGAGACTGCCATTCTTATGGTATCTAGAATGGCATTCATTGGCCCAGTGTAACCCTTTCTGGCATACTGGACACACACCAGTTGGTATTGACCTATTATTGCCACTAGATGGAGCACTCACACTAGTTTTGGCTTGGCAATCTTTTTTCATATGACCTGGTTTCCCACATTTAAAGCAATTTAAATTATTAACCATAGGACTACATCCCTTTATAGCAGCCGCAAGAAGGTTCATGTTATATGCATTAGATCCAATGTCTTGGCATGCCTTTATATAATCCTGTAAAGTACCTCCAGTTGCCTTTATTGGATGTAAAGCCTTTGTACACTCACTGTTGGCATTATCAAAAGCTAACATCTGACTAAGCATTTCTCTAAGATCAGATTGAGTTAATGCCTTGTTAACTATGTCTGCCAACCTCGCTACAAATTCAACATAGGGTTCAGTATTTCCTTGAACAACTTTTGAAAATGATTGTACAGTCTGTACAAGGGTGGGGATTCATCACCAGGCAGCTAGGCAGCACAATCAAACTTGTACAATGGCAAGATCATCATATTGGGTTTGGCGAGGAACCCCAGTCCATTGATCTATTCCTAATATTTGTTCAGTGGTACTAGGCACTGATGGATTTTGCTGTTGATTTCATCATGCTACAATATTAGCTTCATCAGCCCACCAAGTTTTAAATTGTAAAAGTTCTGCCAAATTAAGAACAGCTCGAGCTAACATATCCCAATCCGTGTATCAATCTGTCTGCTTGTCACATTCCTCGCACCAATCCTTGAGTATAAGGAGAATTTACACCATATTGGGTACATGATTGTTTTAATTCTTTGATAGTTTTAAAAAGAATAGGAGCATGATCAAATTTTATGCCTCCTTGGGGATTTTGAGCATCTACTGGAATTTGAGTAACTGTTACTGGAAAAGCAGAAAAAAGTTGCATAGCCCCTGAGTCTCCTTCTCGACTTCCCTGTGCTATGCTTGTCATAATTGAAGAGGATGGTGCTGGCACAAAAATAGAAACTTTTGGAGGGTCCTCAAATGTCATAAAAAATGGATCAGCAGATACCTTAGGAGGCTCAGGCAAGGGTTCAAAAGAAAATAAATCATCTTTTGGAGCGGATGGCAAAATGACCACTAGAAAAGTTCCATAAACTCCCTTTTTCTTTTCTTCCCTTTTATTAGACATGAGTTTATCTGTTTTTGGCTGTTCATGAATTTTTTCATATATATTTTCATTAAAATCAACATAAGTTCATTCTGCTATTGGTCCAGTGATAGCAGTATCCTGTTTATTATCTTCATTTTCATCTGATTGTAATGATTCAAGGCAACAGAAATAAGGCTAAACAAAGACCATACATGTATGAGAATTATGTCTCCCTTTTGATAAGCCCTTTTTAAAGCTTTCATGAATAACTTCCATTGTTTCAGATTTAAAATATTCTGCCCTTGTGGCTGAAACCAATAACAATGTTTCTGTACAACAGAAAAACGTTCCTCAAAAGCTGAGGATTTAATAGTTACACTGGTGCTTTTTAATAAAGTTTTTAACACTGTAGAGTACTCTTCAAAATTTGACTGCTGATTCCCCATTTCCCTGATGATCCCAAGGATGTAACTTACTTTTTTTGAAAACCACTCTTCAGGAGCTCCTTGGTCTGCTGCACAATGACTGAAAGAAAAGTTGCATTTTCAGGTCCCTGTTTGTGTGCCAAGTGTTGATGTTGAGAAACTAGGTCCATGAAAATGGTCCCACAGATGAGAAAGAAACAAGAGATAGCTGGGGTCAGGGAGCCCTCCATCCAAGGGGAGGAGAGTCCCAGTGCATAAAACATCATGGCTTTTATTTAGCTTTAGAACAAAGAAAATACATGTGTGCATGTGCAAAGGTAATAGATACATGATGGGTTACATGTTACTAAGGACAGCAAATCTTTAGGGTTAATGATTCGGTTCTCCTTACATTCTTGCACATAACAGACCTTGTTAATCACTATTTGACATATACAAGATCCACTCCTTGAAGAACTGAATGCTTCTCCACCAGGCTCATACCAGAGCTTATCTTAGTGTCTTGAGACTGGAGACACCTGTCCCATACATGCCAAGGCAGCCTGCTTTCTGTCATCAGTCATGGCCTTTAATTGAACTCCTTCAACCCTAATACCAAAGCCAATCAAAGACAGCACAAGAAAGGAGAATTACAGACCAATATCTCTAATGAAGCTAGATGCTAAACTCATCAACAAAATACTTGCATTCAACAACACATCAAATGACTTGCTCACCATGACCAAGTGGGTTTCATCCCAGGTATGCAAGAATGTTTCAACATATGAAAATCAATCAATGTAATACACCACATAAACAGATCAAAAGGAAAAAAAATCACATGATCATCTCTATAGACACAGTGAAAGCATTCAACAAAATACAACATATTTTCGTGGTAAAAACACTTCAAAAGAAAGCAATAGAAGGAAACTTCCTGAACATGATAAAGGGTATATATGAAAAACCCACAGTTAACCTCCTATACAATGGTGAAATCCTAAAAGCTTTCCCTCTAAGATTGGGAACAAGACAAGGATGCCCACTATCACTGCTCCTATTTAACATTATCTTAGAAGTATTTGCTGGAGTACTAGGCAAGAAAAAGAAACAAAAGACATCAAAATTGGAAAGACAGAAGTAAAATTTTCACTATTTGCAGATGACATCATCCTATACATAGAAAGCCCTGAGAACTCTACAACAAAACTTCTAGAGCTTATAAATGAGTTCAGTAAAGTCACAGGTTATAAGAACAATGTTCAAAAAATCAGTAACATTTCTGTACAACAATGATGACCAATCTGAAGAGGAAATGAAGAAAAAAAATACTTTTTACAACAGTAACTAAAAAAATCAAATATCTAAGAATAAATTTAACTAGAGATATAAATGACTTATGCACAGAAAACTGCACAGCACTGTTAAAGGAAATCAAAGAAGACTTAAATAAATGGAAGAACATTCCCTGTTCATGGATAGGAAGACTAAATATCATTAAAATGTCTATCATACCCAAACTAATATAAAGGTTTAATGCAATCTCAATAAAAATCAACACAGCATTTTTTACTGAATTGGTAAAACTAATTATGAGATTTATTTGGAAGGGCAAGATGCCTCAAATAGACAAAGACATAGTGAAAAAGAAAAATGAAATTAGAGGAATCACACTACCTGACTTTATTTTTTTAAATATATATTTTTTAAAAGATATTTAGATTACATAAATGTTACACAAAAATTATAGGGATTCCAATATGCCCCACTCCCCAAATCTCCCACATAAACATCCTTCTTTAGTGTGGCAAATTCATTGCAATTCATGAATGCATCCTGGGTCTTTGCCACTACAATGGAACATAGTTCACATTGTAGTCTACAGTCTCACACACAGTTCTGCATGTTATGTGACAATATAAAATGGCCTATATCTGTCATTGCAATGTCATTCAGGATGATTCCTGAGTCACAATAAAGCCCCTGTGTTACAACTGTTTTTCCCTCTCCCTGCCCTCAGAGCCTCCAGTAGTCACTGCCTCCACATCATGTTGTAATTTCTTCCAATGCTGGAATCACAATATGTCATTAATAGAATACCAGTAAGTTCACTCTAGTCCATAGTTCAACCCCAATCCTGAGGATTCTGGGATGGTGATGTCCACTCCACCTCTAATTGAGAGGAGGCTTTGATCCCATACAGCCAATGGATGGGACTCTCTTGCTTGCAGTTGTAGGCTCTCTTGTTTCCTTGGTATGGTGTTTGACAAATCTTTACCTCCTTGTTGTTCTGGGTGAGTCCAATGAACTGGAGAGTAGGTGTTGCAACTTTGCTGAGGTTCTGAGCCCAGCTGGCACATGGACAGCCCAAAGTCTCCAGTCTTGTGGATGTACACCTACAAACTCCAGAATGAAGTATAGGTTTAAATACAAGGGACAGATGAGCCATGTGTAGGGGCACCATAGTTGAGTCCAACTCTCTCACTCTCAGGAACACAAACTCCAAAGTAGGGCCCAATGGCAAGGCACCAAACTCTGGAGCTATCTGCAATGACCACAGGATCTAGGTGTCTCCAGAGCCCTCAGGAGCACTACTATTTTGGGTAGTATCCACTTTGGCAGGTTATGAGATCCTGCTGAGATGTGCCTAAACGTTACCTCAGGGATGGCTTCCTGATTCACTTTGAATGAATTCTTTTAACCATATAAACTCATTTGTCTTTACCTTTTCCCCTTTTATTTGAGGTCTTTTTCCAGGTTCATTGCTAGTTGGTGCTGGGTAGTAATCCCTCATGCCTGGAGGCTCTTCCCCAGGAGTCATGTCCTTCACTGGGGGGAAGGTAATGTATTTATATGCTGAGTTTTGTGTAGAGAGAGGCTGCATTTGAGCAACAAGGGGCCTCTCAGGAGGCAACTCTTAGGCACTCCACAACAATAGGCTAATTCCAAGAGCAAAGGCTCATAAGCATAGTCATCAATATCAAGGGCACATCAATGGATCATCTTCCTTTACCAGTCATTGCCCCTGCACTTTGGGGGACTGTTGCTGCTCCATTAGAGAATGTGGAGAATGTGGATGCTACAGTGTAAATCTCCACCCACTGTGACAATGACCCATGATTATTTGAACATATTTATATACCTTATATGTATGCCCAGACTACCTGATTTTAAAATACAGCTACAGTGGTCAAAACTGCATGTTATTGACACAAGGATAGACATACAGAACAATGGAACCAAATTGAGAGTTGTATTATAGATCCTCTCATATACAGTCATGTGATGTTCAACAAGGCCACTGAGCCCACTCAACTGGGAGAGAATGGTCTCTTCAACAACTGGTGCTTGGAGAACTGGATATCCATATCCAAAAGAATTAGAGAGGAACTTCTTCTCACACCTTATACAAAAATCAACTGAAGATGGATCAAAGATCTAAATATAAGAGCCAAGACCATAAAGACCTTGGAAGATAATGTAGGGAAGCATCTACAGAACCTCGTAATAGAAAATGGCTTCATTACCTTCACACCCAAAGCATGAGCAGTGACAGAAAAAGGAGTAAATGGGGCTTCCTCAAAATTAAAGCCTTTTGCTCCTCAAAGGAATTTGTCAAGAAAGTGAAAAGATATCCCATGCAATGGGAGAAAATATTTGGTAACCATATATCTGATAGGAGGCTAATATTCAGCATATATAAAGAAATCTTATATCTCAAAAATAAAAACACAACCAATTTTTAAAATGGACAAGTTATTTGAACAGACACTTCTACAAATGATTAAAGTGCACATGAAAAATGCCCAGCATCACTAGTTGTTAGGGAAATGCAAATCAAAACTACAATGAAATCCCATCTTACACACATTAGACTGGCAGCCATTTAAAAACAGAGGACTACAAGTATTGGAGAGGATGTCGAGGAATGGGGAACTCATCCACTGCTGGTGGAAATGTGGAATGGTCCAGCCATTGTGGAGGACAGTCTGGTGGTTCCTCAAAAAACTAACTAAAGATCTGCCATATGATCCAGCAATTCCATTGCTGGGTATATACTCAGAAGAACTGAAAGCAGGGACATGAACTGATATATGCACACCAATATTCATAGCAGCATTATTCACTATTGCCAAAATTTGAAATCAACCCAAAATGCCCATCAACAGACGAATGGATAAACAAACTGTGGGACATATATAAAATGGAATATTACTCATCTGTAAGTAGGAATACAGTACTAACACATGGGATAACATGGATGAAACATGAGAACATTATGTTGCAAGCCAGTCATTGAAGGACAAATATTACATGACCTCAGTGATATGAATTAAGCAAATCTAGCTGACTCATAGAGCTAAAGACTGGAAAATAGGTTTACAGGATATAGAAAGGGAAAAGAAGTTTGTGAGCCAACGCAGATATGGGTGAAAACTATGATAAGGTGGAAATGAGTAGTTGGGCAGTAAAGGGATAAGACAGGGATTTAGGGAGACTATTGGGTTGGGTGGTGAAAGCTTGACAGAGTTTAGGTTGGGGAAGATGGGTTGGATGGTCCATTGAACTGGGAGAGGGGTGGGGAAGGGAGCAGTTGAATATTGGAGTTTGGTGAGTACGTGGGTACTACCATGATGAGAAGACCCTTTTGGCAATATAACAAGGAAGTGTTACTGGTTAAGGGTGTTTGATCTGGGGGGACATTTGGTACAGGGCACACCTGGGGCAATCTTTGAGAGAATGTGTGAATGATCATTTTCTCATAGTGTGCTGTATCAGTGGAGGGAGATCCACATAATGAGTGAGAAGGAGTTGGACTCCCATGCTGGGCAGGACCAATATGTTCTCAAACAGATAGACAGTGTCTCTTGAGAGCATGGGCAGTTACTAATAAGGGAGGACAGACCACTGTGTCATGCCCTCAGTGTTGCAGCAAATATCAATGAACTTTGTTCTTCAAGGAGTGAAGCCTAGTTGTCACTGTGGACCCCAAGGGGAGGGGAGGGAAGAATAGAATAGACAGAAGAAGGGGTATTTCAGGGGCAATGGAAGTGTTCTGCATGATCTTTCAATAATGGATACAGGTCATGTTAAATTTCACAAAAAATTTATAAATGTGTATCGTCTAAAATGTAAACCATAATGTAAACCATTGACCATGGTTAGTAACTATGTTACAGTAATTGTACAGCAGTTGTAATAAATGTACAATCCACATGTAAAATGGTTATTAATATGGAAGGGGGAAAAGGGGGAGGATGTTGGGCATATGGGAGTCCCCTAAATTCTGTATGTAACTTTAATGTGACCTAAAACCTCTTTGAAGACAAAGAAAAAGTAAGACACTGGGGAAGAAATGGAAGAAAATGTCACTGTACATACAGGGCAACAGATTCTACAGTGATGAAAGGCAAAACATCAAAGCATTTTTAAAAAGATTTTTCATTTTTTTAATACCCCATTTTTTAACTTTATTTTAGTTTTTCTAAATATAATGTATTTTATTTCTTATGTTTGAACATAACATTATTATTTCACTTTCCTATTATTTGCATTTGGCAATATTCTTGGCTTCATTTTTGAAAAAGTTTTGGATCACAGATGGGTTACAACTTAGTCAGTGGAGGATCAATGGTGTGGAGTGTCGGTGATGGGGGATACATGGGAGGAGGTTCACCTGGGCATACATAAGGTATATAAATATGTTGAAATGTTCATGGGACATTGTTACAATGGGTAGAGAGTCAAAAAACAGCCAAAGGATTGCTGAATCCCCATCCTGGGGAGCTCTGCCATATTCTTTTATGGAAGAGCAACAATCCCCCAAGTACACAGGCAATGACTAGTGAAGAAATATGGTTCGTTGATGGGCCCTTGATATTGATGATGATGCTTATGAACCTTTTGCTTTTGAATTTGCAACATGGTCTAGTGTTTTAGGGTGCCTAAGAATTACCTCCTGAGAGCCTCTTTTTTGCTCAAATGTGGCCTTTATCTAAGCCAAACTCTGCATGTGGATGCATTATCTTCCCCCCAGTGAGGGACATGATTCTCAGGGATGAAACTCCTTGGCAATGAGGGATTACTACCAAGCACCAGCTGGTGACACAAGTGGAAAAAGACCTTGAATAAAAGGGGGGAAAGTAAAGACAAATGAGTTTATATGGCTAAGAGACTTCAAAGTGAGTTGGGAGGTCATCAGAGAGGTAACGCTTATGCATGTCTCAGCAGGAACTCATATACTGCCAAAGTGGACACTATCCCAAACAGCAGGGCTCCTGAGATCTGTGGAGACACCCTGGTTCCAAAGTTTAGTGCCTTGCCAGTGGGCCCTACTTTGGAGATTGTGCTCCCAAGTGTGACAGATTTGGACTCAGATGTTACTTCTCTACACATGCCTCTTCTGTACTTTTGTTTGAACCTATAGTTGGTGCAGGAGTTGGTAGATGTCTGTCCAGGAGACTTGAATCTCTGGGCTGTCCATGTGCCAGCTGGGCCCTGAGCCTCAGCAGATTTGCAGCACCTACTTTCCAGTTCATTGGACTCACCCAGGACAGTTGATGGGGTGGCGAGGATGGACAATCAACACATCAAGGAACTGAGAGAGCTTACAACTGCAAGCAAGAGATTCCCATCCATCAACTATATGGGATTGAAGTCTCCTCTGAATTAGAGGTAGGGTGGGCATCACCATCCCAGAATCCTCAGGATTGGTGAATAAAATAAGGACTTGAGTAGACTTGCTGGTGTTCTACTATAGACTTATCGTGATTCTAGCAATGGAAGAAATTATGTCACTGATGTGGAGACAGTGCCCAGTGGAGGTGCTGAAGTCAGGGAGAGGGAAAAAGGTGTAATATGGGGGCATTTTCAGGACTTGGAATGGACCTGGATGGCATTGTGTTGACATATGCAGTCCATTATATATTCAGCCATAGCCTACATAATCAAGTGGGAAAGAGTGTAAACTATATAAACTATATGTAAAGTATGTAAACTATAGTCCATGTATAGTGGCAATGTTCCAAAATGTGTTCAATTGCAATGAATGTACCACACTATTGAAAGATGATGTTAATGTGGAGAAAAGTGGGAGGTCTGGGGAGTGGGGCATATGGGAATCCCTTATATTTTGTAACAATTTATGTAATCTAAGTACCTTTTAAAAATAAATAAAAGACATATTTTAAAAAGAAACACAGAGATTGAATAATATGATAAATGAACTAAACCTAACAGACATCTATAGAGAATTGGATCCCAAAACTGTAGGGTATATATTCTTTTTAAGCACTCATGAATCCTCTTCCAAGAGAGATCATATGTTGGCTCACAGACAATTCTCAATAAATTAAAAAAGAAGGAAATTATACAAAACACTTTCTGTTATCATAACAGAATGAAGCTGGAAATTGATAATGGATGGAAAAATAGAAATTCATAAATATATGGAGATTAAAAAACACACTCTTAAATAATCAGTGCATGGAAACAGAAATTGCAAGAGAATTCAGCAAATATCTTGAGATGAATGAAAATGAGTACATAACATATCAAAATCTCTGGAACACTGCAAAGGCAGTGCTGAGAAGGAAACTTTTAGCCCTCAAAGCTTACGTTAAAAAACAATAAAGAGCTAAAATTGAAGATTGAACTGCACACCTGGAGTAACTAGAAAAAGAACAGCAAACCTGTCCCAAACCAAGCCAAAGGAAAGAAATAGAAAGCTCAGAGCAGAAATGAAATTGAGAAAAAAATAGAATCATCAGAAACAAAAGTTAGTTCTTTCAGATCAACAAAATCAACAAACCCTAAGCTAGACTGATTAAAAAAAAGAGAAGACACAAATAAATAAAATTGCAAATGAGAGGGAGGACAACACCAGTGACCCTGCAAAATAAGAGGAATCATAAGAGGATTTTATAAAAAACGGTATGCCAAAAAACTAGGAAGTGTAGATGAGATGGTCAAATTCCTAGGAACACTCAAATCACCTACACTGACCCTAGAAGAAATAGAAGACCTCAACAAACCAATTATAAGTGAAGAGATTGAAACAGTCATCAAAAACATTCCAAAGATGAAAAGCCTGGCTCCAGGTGGTTTCCCAGTGAATTCTTCCAATCATTCAAACTGATCTTAAACAAATCTTACTCAAGTTCTTCCAAAAAATTGAACAGAAAAGAATGCAACCAAGCTATTATATGAAGCCATCACCCTAATACCAAAACCAGATAAAGATACTACGAAAAAAAGAAACTTATGGACCAATATCTCTAACAAATATAGATGGCAAAAATCCTCAAAAAAAATACTTGCAAACTGAATTCAAAAGGACATTAAAAAAATTATACGCCATCATCAAGTGGGTTTTATCCACAGTATGACTGGATGGTTCAAAACAAGAGAATCAATTACTGTAATAAAACACAGTGATAATTTGCAGAAGAAAAATCACATGATCCTCTCGATTGATACACAAAAGTCATTTGACAAAATACAGCAGCTTTTCTGGATACAAACACTCCAAAAGATAGGAATAGAAGGAAGGTTTCTTTATATGGTAAAGTGCATATAGAAAAAACGTACAGCTAGCCTTGTACTCAATGGTGAAAGACTGAATGATTCCCCACTGAGATCAAGAACAAGACAAGAATGCCCACTGTCACCATTATTATTCAATATTCTGCTAGAATTACTAGCTAGAGTAATTAGGCTACATAGAAACGCATTAAGCTGGGCCAAAACATTCTATTCAACAAATGGTGCTGGGAGAACTGGATACCCATATCCAAAAGAAAGAAAAACAACCCCTATCTCACACATTTTACAAAAATTAGCAATGATAAAACCCCTAGAAGAAAGTGTAGGAAAACATCTTCAAGATCTTGTGGTAGGTGGTAATTTCATAAACCTTACAGCCAAAGCACAAGCAACAAAAGAAAATAGATAAATTGGACCTCCCCAAATTAAACACTTTTGCACCTCAAAGGTCTTTGTCAAAAGGGTGAAAAGGCAGCCAATTCAATGGGAGAAAATATTTGGCCATCACAAATCCAATAAGGGTTAATATACATGATATACAAAGAGATCATACAATTCCATAATAAAAAGACAAATTATCAGATTTTGTAATGGGCAAAGGACTTGAAAAGACAATTGTCCAAAGAAGAAATACAAATAGTGAAGAAACACATGAAAAAATGTTCAACATCACCACCAATTAGGGAAATTCAAATAAAAGTTACAATGAGATTTCATTTTAGACCTATTAGACTGGCCACTATTAAAAAGTTGGAAAACTGTAAATGTTGGGGAAGGATGTGGAGAGATCATTATAAGTGATACTTACTCACTTTGGTGAGAATGTAGAATGATACAGCCACTGTGGAAGTCTGTTTGGCAGTTTCTAAGGAAGTTAAATATAGACTTTCTGTGTGACCTGGCAATATCATTGCTGGGTGTATACCCAGAACTGAGAGCAGT
The DNA here is from genome assembly GCA_029593785.1 of Cabassous unicinctus. Classification (NCBI taxonomy): domain Eukaryota; kingdom Metazoa; phylum Chordata; class Mammalia; order Cingulata; family Chlamyphoridae; genus Cabassous; species Cabassous unicinctus. Next base: position 23,288 of record JAQZBX010033753.1, read on the forward strand.
GACATGAATTCACATCTGCACACAGGTGTTCATAGTGGTATTATTCACGATTGCCAAAATTTGGAAACAACCTGGGTGCCCATTGACTGATGAATGGATAAACAAATTGTGGTGTATATACACAATGGAATATTTTGCAGTGGTAAGAAGAAATGAAGTCTTGAAGCATATGACAACATGGATGAAACTGGAGGACATTATGTTGAGTGAAGCAAGCCAGACACAAAAGGGCAAATACTACATGATTGTGCTATTATGAATTAAATATGTCATGCAAACTCATGGAATTAATAATTAGAATACAGGCCACCAGAAAATATAATGATGGTAGAGAATTGAAAGCTGATTGTTAATCTGTGAAGAATTGGTTAAAAGCTTGTGTGTAAAATTTTGAAAATGAATAGAAATGATGAGAGCACACCATGCTGTTTGTGATTAGCAGAGTTATTATATGGGTATGACAGTGGCTGAAAAGGAAAGCCTAAGGACATTTATATTACTACAAGGAAAGCTAAAAAATGTAACATAGGACAGTATAACAGTGGAATCTCATGTAAAATATGAATATGGGTGATATTGCATATATGACTGCTTTTACAAAATATAAATACAAATAAAATAGAGAGAAGGAAATGGAATAGCAGCTATGTACAGCAGAGGAAACAGAGAGAGACTGAGAGGTGATAAGTTTTGTTTTGTTTTGTTTTAGTATTATAATTCCTGGAATAATGAAAATGCTCTAAAACTGATTGAATTGAATGCATAACTATGTGATTATACAAAATGCCATTGATTGTACATTTTGGGTGGATTTATGCTTTATTAATATCTATCCATAAAATTGATTGGTTAAGAATTTGTGAAACACATGTATAAACACACAGACACAAACATAGCTCTCTCGGGTACTCAGATTCTTAAGAAGTATCATTCAAATTACTTTTCTCAGGTGTGTAAGGGTAAAAGGATGAAATTTTCTTTGCTTAGAAAAGAGGAAAGGGGCAGCTGCTTCCCATTCTCCCTCCTTAGATTATCTCCTTGTAAACATAATAAGCCCAATAGGAATACTGAACTTTTGATTTTACACTGCAACATCTTGGGCCATCTAAACTTTGGAACTGTAAACACATACTTTCAAAATTATTTCTGGTGCCATTCACTGGTTGTCTTAGTTTCCCAGGGCTTCTCAGACAAAAAGACATACTGGTGGGTTTAAACAACAGGAATTTATAGTCTCATGACTTTGAAGTCTAGAAACCCAACATTAAGGTATCCACATGCCATGCTTTCTCCCAGAATCTGTAGTGTTCTGGTGCTAGCTTGCCAGCAATCCTTGGGGTTCTTTAGTTTATTGATGCATCTCTGCACTCATCACATGGAAATCTCTCTCTCTCCTTCTCTGGCTTCTCCTCATTTCCAATTTTTACCTATAAGAACTTCAGTCTTATTGGATTAAGGCCTGACCTCATTCAGTTTGGCCTCTCCTTAACTAATACCATATTCAAATATCCTGTTTACAAATGGGTTCACAACCACAGTACTTGGTTTAGGACCTAAACATGTCTTTTGATGGGGACTAGATTCAATTCCCAGCACTGAGTATACAGGGAACAATCATAAAGTGCAATCATTTATCTCTTAAGGAGATAAGAGAAGCTTTCATTGTTCTTTCTTCTTTTTACTTTGGAAATTTTCATGAAATTCTGTCCAGACATAGTAATCACTGGCATGCTATTTTATATGCATGTAAACTTGATCATTCTTAACCAAGAATAAATTGTTTTATTTCTTGCTTCCATATTGGTATGGGGATTTTTTAGTAAGCAGGATTGTTTTATTTCCCCAGCATTTTATAAGAAGATATGAGTGCAGTGCCTTTAAATCAAACATCACTCATATGAGTGACTTGTGGAATCAGAACATCAGATTCAATGAATATTATTTGAAATCATTCTAATATAAAAGTAATC